>JAGSMR010000863.1:0-15000 GCA_029286605.1 Sericinus montela | reverse complement strand
AAACCCCCAACCAAGAAACCTAAGGCGCCGAAACCGAAAAAGGCAGCGACACCCAAATCAAAACCGTCAGCTGCGGCCGCGAAGAAGGCAGCGGCTGCCAAGAAGTAAGGAAGGTCTTTCGAACCGTTGCCTCCGCCCCGCTCTGTCGTCGCAGTATCGACGTCACCACCATCTAACAACAACCTATCCGAGTGAGTACTATACACAGTGTGGCATACATTAAAAACGTATATATATATATATCATCGGTACATAACAAACAAACAAACAAACAAACAGTAGTAGATAGATATTATTATGTATGTGTGTGTCTCTGTGCTTATTTCGGAGGCTTGTTGTGTTGTGCTTGATGATGCACATGATGATGAAACGCTACGCGCGCCATTGGTGCAGTGGTGGTCGCGTTCGGTTCGGTTCGGAGAGATGTTCACGCATCACGCGGGTGAAAGCGAACGCTTCTCGAAGAAATCGAGACTTAGTACGCGCGAGCTGACCGCAAATCTAAAAAGCCCTTTTCAGGGCTAACATAAATTTCATACAAAGTGACCTAATGTTTCCGTCAGATGATCAATCTACGATTCACAGATTATATATATATATATATATATATATATATATATATATATATATATATATATATATATATATATATATATATATATTATTTACCTTCCTACCAACCTAATACACACATCTAATAACCCTACGCATTTCGACACGCGCGACAAACACTAATAATTACCGTTCACTCGATACAAGAAACGAGCGCGAAAAAAAAAAAAAACGATATTAAACTAATTAAACAACCATCCCTACAACAGCAACGAACGAAGCGCACGAAAAATTTCGATTAAACACGACGCCCGCCCGACTGCCCGACTCGGTGATCCATTCGATCTTCGCGTGCGCGTTCGCGTTCTAACCCCCACCTAGCGGCGAAACGACTCTCAAAATATATATAAAGAACGGTGGTGTTTAAAAAAAAAAAAAATTGTTGTTGTCGACAGTTGCTGTCGCGTCGTTCGCGTTTGTAAAGTTATTCTCATCGATTATTAACTATGTCTGGACGCGGTAAAGGCGGTAAAGTTAAGGGAAAGGCGAAATCCCGTTCCAATCGTGCCGGTCTACAGTTTCCTGTCGGTCGTATCCACAGGCTGCTGCGAAAGGGTAACTACGCGGAGAGAGTCGGTGCCGGCGCTCCGGTCTATCTCGCCGCCGTCATGGAGTATCTGGCCGCTGAAGTTCTAGAGTTGGCCGGTAACGCGGCTCGTGATAACAAGAAGACCAGGATCATACCTAGACATCTCCAGCTCGCGATCAGAAACGACGAGGAGTTGAACAAACTACTGTCCGGAGTGACTATAGCACAGGGCGGTGTCCTCCCCAACATCCAGGCCGTACTCCTACCGAAGAAGACCGAGAAGAAGGCCTAATGTGGAACAACAACGCCGCGTTACTGGTTTTGGGGAGTGGAAGATATTGTGATTATTATGGAGATACATGGGGATGTATACGACTGGTGGGGAGAGAGTGATGTTTGCAATGTAATACAAACAAACAAACAAACAAACAAACAAACAAACAAACAAACAAACAAACAAACAAACAAACAAACAAACAAACAAACAAACAAACAAACAAACAAACAAACAAACAAACAAACAAACAAACAAACAAACAAACAAACAAACAAACAAACAAACAAACAAACAAACAAACAAACAAACAAACAAACAAACAAACAAACAAACAAACAAACAAACAAACAAACAAACAAACAAACAAACAAACAAACAAACAAACAAACAAACAAACAAACAAACAAACAAACAAACAAACAAACAAACAAACAAACAAACAAACAAACAAACAAACAAACAAACAAACAAACAAACAAACAAACAAACAAACAAACAAACAAACAAACAAACAAACAAACAAACAAACAAACAAACAAACAAACAAACAAACAAACAAACAAACAAACAAACAAACAAACAAACAAACAAACAAACAAACAAACAAACAAACAAACAAACAAACAAACAAACAAACAAACAAACAAACAAACAAACAAACAAACAAACAAACAAACAAACAAACAAACAAACAAACAAACAAACAAACAAACAAACAAACAAACAAACAAACAAACAAACAAACAAACAAACAAACAAACAAACAAACAAACAAACAAACAAACAAACAAACAAACAAACAAACAAACAAACAAACAAACAAACAAACAAACAAACAAACAAACAAACAAACAAACAAACAAACAAACAAACAAACAAACAAACAAACAAACAAACAAACAAACAAACAAACAAACAAACAAACAAACAAACAAACAAACAAACAAACAAACAAACAAACAAACAAACAAACAAACAAACAAACAAACAAACAAACAAACAAACAAACAAACAAACAAACAAACAAACAAACAAACAAACAAACAAACAAACAAACAAACAAACAAACAAACAAACAAACAAACAAACAAACAAACAAACAAACAAACAAACAAACAAACAAACAAACAAACAAACAAACAAACAAACAAACAAACAAACAAACAAACAAACAAACAAACAAACAAACAAACAAACAAACAAACAAACAAACAAACAAACAAACAAACAAACAAACAAACAAACAAACAAACAAACAAACAAACAAACAAACAAACAAACAAACAAACAAACAAACAAACAAACAAACAAACAAACAAACAAACAAACAAACAAACAAACAAACAAACAAACAAACAAACAAACAAACAAACAAACAAACAAACAAACAAACAAACAAACAAACAAACAAACAAACAAACAAACAAACAAACAAACAAACAAACAAACAAACAAACAAACAAACAAACAAACAAACAAACAAACAAACAAACAAACAAACAAACAAACAAACAAACAAACAAACAAACAAACAAACAAACAAACAAACAAACAAACAAACAAACAAACAAACAAACAAACAAACAAACAAACAAACAAACAAACAAACAAACAAACAAACAAACAAACAAACAAACAAACAAACAAACAAACAAACAAACAAACAAACAAACAGTAGTAGATAGATATTATTATGTATGTGTGTGTCTCTGTGCTTATTTCGAGGCTTGTTGTGTTGTGCTTGATGATGCACATGATGATGAAACGCTACGCGCGCCATTGGTGCAGTGGTGGTCGCGTTCGGTTCGGTTCGGAGAGATGTTCACGCATCACGCGGGTGAAAGCGAACGCTTCTCGAAGAAATCGAGACTTAGTACGCGCGAGCTGACCGCAAATCTAAAAAGCCCTTTTCAGGGCTAACATAAATTTCATACAAAGTGACCTAATGTTTCCGTCAGATGATCAATCTACGATTCACAGAATATATATATATATTATTTACCTTCCTACCAACCTAATACACACATCTAATAACCCTACGCATTTCGACACGCGCGACAAACACTAATAATTACCGTTCACTCGATACAAGAAACGAGCGCGAAAAAAAAAAAAACGATATTAAACTAATTAAACAACCATCCCTACAACAGCAACGAACGAAGCGCACGAAAAATTTCGATTAAACACGACGCCCGCCCGACTGCCCGACTCGGTGATCCATTCGATCTTCGCGTGCGCGTTCGCGTTCTAACCCCCACCTAGCGGCGAAACGACTCTCAAAATATATATAAAGAACGGTGGTGTTTAAAAAAAAAAAAAAAAAACGATATTAAACTAATTAAACAACCATCCTACAACAGCAACGAACGAAGCGCACGAAAAATTTCGATTAAACACGACGCCCGCCCGACTGCCCGACTCGGTGATCCATTCGATCTTCGCGTGCGCGTTCGCGTTCTAACCCCCACCTAGCGGCGAAACGACTCTCAAAATATATATAAAGAACGGTGGTGTTTAAAAAAAAAAAAAAAAAAAAAAAAATTGTTGTTGTCGACAGTTGCTGTCGCGTCGTTCGCGTTGTAAAGTTATTCTCATCGATTATTAACTATGTCTGGACGCGGTAAAGGCGGTAAAGTTAAGGGAAAGGCGAAATCCCGTTCCAATCGTGCCGGTCTACAGTTTCCTGTCGGTCGTATCCACAGGCTGCTGCGAAAGGGTAACTACGCGGAGAGAGTCGGTGCCGGCGCTCCGGTCTATCTCGCCGCCGTCATGGAGTATCTGGCCGCTGAAGTTCTAGAGTTGGCCGGTAACGCGGCTCGTGATAACAAGAAGACCAGGATCATACCTAGACATCTCCAGCTCGCGATCAGAAACGACGAGGAGTTGAACAAACTACTGTCCGGGTGACTATAGCACAGGGCGGTGTCCTCCCCAACATCAGGCCGTACTCCTACCGAAGAAGACCGAGAAGAAGGCCTAATGTGGAACAACAACGCCGCGTTACTGGTTTTGGGGAGTGGAAGATATTGTGATTATTATGGAGATACATGGGGATGTATACGACTGGTGGGGAGAGAGTGATGTTTGCAATGTAATGTAATATAATATGTAGTATTATGATGTTCTCTATGACTATGGTCGATGATTGATTGATTGATTGCGTGAAAATCACATGAACCACCGGCATCATCGCCACCCACCCGCCAGTCTTAGTCGTATTCCATGTGTATATATAATATATCGCAATGATGATAAATACTTTATACGAAACAAAAGGCCCTTTTGAGGGCCGCAAATACGTTCAGTGAAATATGTTGTTGTTATTGACATGTTACGTTTCTTTCGATCGAGAATCGTTGTTCGTTCAACTTGATGATATGGTTTATTAATTATTATCTTATCTCATAATTTTCTCTATCGCTAAACTCTGTTTCGTATTTTTTTTTCGTCAACGATATCTTCGAGAGGATCGCTGCGGAGCATCTCGTCTCGCACACTACAACAAGCGTTCGACGATCACATCGAGGAGGTGCAGACATCCGTCAGACTGCTCCTGCCGGGTGAACTCGCCAAGCACGCAGTGAGCGAGGGCACCAAGGCCGTCACGAAATACACGAGCCCAAGTGAGAGATGTGTGGTGGTGTCGTACGAGGATAATATTAATTATTATTAAGTAGTAGATGTAAATGTAAATAGACAGGTATGATGTATTTAAAATATGATGATTATTACCAGGCACTCTTGGAGCATCGACGCCGAAAGAACAACCTCCCCGCCCCTCTCAATTTCCCCACCCTTTCGAGCTGTGCGTCTATTGGTGGATCCGTCGAAGTTACCATTGTTACGGCCCTCGCTAGTTCCAACACCGTTGACTCGAATAGTAACGGATCCGAAAAAACCGGCTCATCATTCACTTCTACACATTGTAGTAGTAGTAGAGTATTTTTATTAATTGAAAATGCCGCCCAAGACCAGTGGTAAGGCCGCAAAGAAATCGGGCAAGGCCCAGAAGAATATCTCCAAATCGGACAAGAAGAAAAAGAAGCACAAGAGGAAGGAGAGTTACGCCATCTACATTTACAAAGTGCTCAAGCAGGTGCATCCCGATACCGGTATATCCAGCAAGGCGATGTCAATAATGAACTCGTTCGTCAACGATATCTTCGAGAGGATCGCTGCGGAGCATCTCGTCTCGCACACTACAACAAGCGTTCGACGATCACATCGAGGAGGTGCAGACATCCGTCAGACTGCTCCTGCCGGGTGAACTCGCCAAGCACGCAGTGAGCGAGGGCACCAAGGCCGTCACGAAATACACGAGCCCAAGTGAGAGATGTGTGGTGGTGTCGTACGAGGATAATATTAATTATTATCTTATCTCATAATTTTCTCTATCGCTAAACTCTGTTTCGTATTTTTTTTTTTTTTTTTTTGTAACCTACGCACTGTGTGTCTGTGTACGGATAGAGAGGCTTACGATATTGAAATATTATATAATTCAATCATATTCAAAGGCCCTTTCAGGGCCGCATATATTTCACATTGATACTCTCGTAACAACTAGTCTCTTTAGTTGAAAACGTCTAATGTATTAATGTACAATCCATACGCAGTATGTACGGTATGTATGAACGTAATTTTTATGTACGTTAAATGACGGGGACTTAAGTACATTACGATAATAATAAATAGAACATCGTAATAATTATTATTACCGGAACGATTTAATAGGAGTTATAAATAAAACGAGTAGTTAGTCATTAATCATATCAATAAAAGCGCATACGTATAGACCGATACCACTAACACCGATCGATATACCGTATATATATATATATATATATATATATATATATATATATATATATATATATATTATTTAATATGACATTATAAATATACCAATTTTTATTTTTTTTTTTTTTTTTTGTAACCTACGCACTGTGTGTCTGTGTACGGATAGAGAGGCTTACGATATTGAAATATTATATAATTCAATCATATTCAAAGGCCCTTTTCAGGGCCGCATATATTTCACATTGATACTCTCGTAACAACTAGTCTCTTTAGTTGAAAACGTCTAATGTATTAATGTACAATCCATACGCAGTATGTACGGTATGTATGAACGTAATTTTTATGTACGTTAAATGACGGGGACTTAAGTACATTACGATAATAATAAATAGAACATCGTAATAATTATTATTACCGGAACGATTTAATAGGAGTTATAAATAAAACGAGTAGTTAGTCATTAATCATATCAATAAAAGCGCATACGTATAGACCGATACCACTAACACCGATCGATATACCGTATATATATATATTATTTAATATGACATTATAAATATACCAATTTTTTATTTTTTTTTTTTTGTAACCTACGCACTGTGTGTCTGTGTACGGATAGAGAGGCTTACGATATTGAAATATTATATAATTCAATCATATTCAAAGGCCCTTTTCAGGGCCGCATATATTTCACATTGATACTCTCGTAACAACTAGTCTCTTTAGTTGAAAACGTCTAATGTATTAATGTACAATCCATACGCAGTATGTACGGTATGTATGAACGTAATTTTTATGTACGTTAAATGACGGGGACTTAAGTACATTACGATAATAATAAATAGAACATCGTAATAATTATTATTACCGGAACGATTTAATAGGAGTTATAAATAAAACGAGTAGTTAGTCATTAATCATATCAATAAAAGCGCATACGTATAGACCGATACCACTAACACCGATCGATATACCGTATATATATATATATATATATATATATATATATATATATATATTATTTAATATGACATTATAAATATACCAATTTTTATTTTTTTTTTTTTGTAACCTACGCACTGTGTGTCTGTGTACGGATAGAGAGGCTTACGATATTGAAATATTATATAATTCAATCATATTCAAAGGCCCTTTTCAGGGCCGCATATATTTCACATTGATACTCTCGTAACAACTAGTCTCTTTAGTTGAAAACGTCTAATGTATTAATGTACAATCCATACGCAGTATGTACGGTATGTATGAACGTAATTTTTATGTACGTTAAATGACGGGGACTTAAGTACATTACGATAATAATAAATAGAACATCGTAATAATTATTATTACCGGAACGATTTAATAGGAGTTATAAATAAAACAAAATCATAAATAAATAAAAATAACACACATATGGATAATGTTCACTTTAGTTTCACGTTCTGTTCTGTGTATTGTCGTGTATTTGTATTTTTTTATTATTATTTTTAACAACATGCATATTACTGTATTTTTTTTTTTTTCTTACGTACCATGCTACCTGTTTATATAGTCCTCCCCACCATTCCCACAAATCCGACGCACGTACCCCGCGTCCTCGCCTCGTTCGTCCCTCGCTCTGACGTATCTAATAAATAGATGTGTTTCTTCCCTCAAGAGCTTATTCGTATTCGTTACGCGAAAGCTGACGGTCGTTTTTCTACTTTTCTTTACGTAGTTGAATATATCTATTCGCGAGTGAACGAAGATGACCGGTCGCGGTAAGGGTGGTAAAGGTCTGGGAAAGGGAGGAGCGAAGCGTCACAGGAAGGTGCTTCGTGATAACATTCAGGGTATCACCAAGCCGGCCATCAGACGTCTCGCCCGCAGAGGTGGCGTGAAGCGTATAAGCGGTTTGATCTACGAAGAGACACGCGGCGTTCTCAAAGTGTTCCTCGAGAACGTGATCCGTGACGCGGTTACGTACACCGAGCACGCGAAGAGGAAGACTGTCACCGCTATGGACGTCGTCTACGCTTTGAAACGTCAAGGACGCACCCTATACGGTTTCGGCGGTTAATGTAATTCTTCTTCTTCTTCCAATAGTTTGCATCGATAAGTGTGTGAGAAGAAAGTATGTAACGGTTTAAATGAGAATAAAAAGGCCCTTTTCAGGGCCGCATATAACTCTAGAATTTAAAAAAAAAAAAATGTTTCATAGAACGTCGTCGTCGTTTAATCAATTTATACGTATTCTTCTACTCGGGATTATATAAATATTAAATTTTTAATAAACAAAATCATAAATAAATAAAAATAACACACATATGGATAATGTTCACTTTAGTTTCACGTTCTGTTCTGTGTATTGTCGTGTATTTGTATTTTTTTTTTTTTCTTACGTACCATGCTACCTGTTTATATAGTCCTCCCCACCATTCCCACAAATCCGACGCACGTACCCCGCGTCCTCGCCTCGTTCGTCCCTCGCTCTGACGTATCTAATAAATAGATGTGTTTCTTCCCTCAAGAGCTTATTCGTATTCGTTACGCGAAAGCTGACGGTCGTTTTTCTACTTTTCTTTACGTAGTTGAATATATCTATTCGCGAGTGAACGAAGATGACCGGTCGCGGTAAGGGTGGTAAAGGTCTGGGAAAGGGAGGAGCGAAGCGTCACAGGAAGGTGCTTCGTGATAACATTCAGGGTATCACCAAGCCGGCCATCAGACGTCTCGCCCGCAGAGGTGGCGTGAAGCGTATAAGCGGTTTGATCTACGAAGAGACACGCGGCGTTCTCAAAGTGTTCCTCGAGAACGTGATCCGTGACGCGGTTACGTACACCGAGCACGCGAAGAGGAAGACTGTCACCGCTATGGACGTCGTCTACGCTTTGAAACGTCAAGGACGCACCCTATACGGTTTCGGCGGTTAATGTAATTCTTCTTCTTCTTCCAATAGTTTGCATCGATAAGTGTGTGAGAAGAAAGTATGTAACGGTTTAAATGAGAAATAAAAAGGCCCTTTTCAGGGCCGCATATAACTCTAGAATTTAAAAAAAAAAAAAAAAAAAAAAAAATGTTTCATAGAACGTCGTCGTCGTTTAATCAATTTATACGTATTCTTCTACTCGGGATTATATAAATATTAAATTTTTAATAAAACAAAATCATAAATAAATAAAAATAACACACATATGGATAATGTTCACTTTAGTTTCACGTTCTGTTCTGTGTATTGTCGTGTATTTGTATTTTTTTTTATTATTATTTTTAACAACATGCATATTACTGTATTTTTTTTTTTTTCTTACGTACCATGCTACCTGTTTATATAGTCCTCCCCACCATTCCCACAAATCCGACGCACGTACCCCGCGTCCTCGCCTCGTTCGTCCCTCGCTCTGACGTATCTAATAAATAGATGTGTTTCTTCCCTCAAGAGCTTATTCGTATTCGTTACGCGAAAGCTGACGGTCGTTTTTTCTACTTTTTCTTTACGTAGTTGAATATATCTATTCGCGAGTGAACGAAGATGACCGGTCGCGGTAAGGGTGGTAAAGGTCTGGGAAAGGGAGGAGCGAAGCGTCACAGGAAGGTGCTTCGTGATAACATTCAGGGTATCACCAAGCCGGCTATCAGACGTCTCGCCCGCAGAGGTGGCGTGAAGCGTATAAGCGGTTTGATCTACGAAGAGACACGCGGCGTTCTCAAAGTGTTCCTCGAGAACGTGATCCGTGACGCGGTTACGTACACCGAGCACGCGAAGAGGAAGACTGTCACCGCTATGGACGTCGTCTACGCTTTGAAACGTCAAGGACGCACCCTATACGGTTTCGGCGGTTAATGTAATTCTTCTTCTTCTTCCAATAGTTTGCATCGATAAGTGTGTGAGAAGAAAGTATGTAACGGTTTAAATGAGAATAAAAAGGCCCTTTTCAGGGCCGCATATAACTCTAGAATTTAAAAAAAAAAAAATGTTTCATAGAACGTCGTCGTCGTTTAATCAATTTATACGTATTCTTCTACTCGGGATTATATAAATATTAAATTTTTAATAAAACAAAATCATAAATAAATAAAAATAACACACATATGGATAATGTTCACTTTAGTTTCACGTTCTGTTCTGTGTATTGTCGTGTATTTGTATTTTTTTTTTTTTCTTACGTACCATGCTACCTGTTTATATAGTCCTCCCACCATTCCCACAAATCCGACGCACGTACCCCGCGTCCTCGCCTCGTTCGTCCCTCGCTCTGACGTATCTAATAAATAGATGTGTTTCTTCCTCAAGAGCTTATTCGTATTCGTTACGCGAAAGCTGACGGTCGTTTTTCTACTTTTTCTTACGTAGTTGAATATATCTATTCGCGAGTGAACGAAGATGACCGGTCGCGGTAAGGGTGGTAAAGGTCTGGGGAAAGGGAGGAGCGAAGCGTCACAGGAAGGTGCTTCGTGATAACATTCAGGGTATCACCAAGCCGGCTATCAGACGTCTCGCCCGCAGAGGTGGCGTGAAGCGTATAAGCGGTTTGATCTACGAAGAGACACGCGGCGTTCTCAAAGTGTTCCTCGAGAACGTGATCCGTGACGCGGTTACGTACACCGAGCACGCGAAGAGGAAGACTGTCACCGCTATGGACGTCGTCTACGCTTTGAAACGTCAAGGACGCACCCTATACGGTTTCGGCGGTTAATGTAATTCTTCTTCTTCTTCCAATAGTTTGCATCGATAAGTGTGTGAGAAGAAAGTATGTAACGGTTTAAATGAGAAATAAAAAGGCCCTTTTCAGGGCCGCATATAACTCTAGAATTTAAAAAAAAAAAAATGTTTCATAGAACGTCGTCGTCGTTTAATCAATTTATACGTATTCTTCTACTCGGGATTATATAAATATTAAATTTTTAATAAAACAAAATCATAAATAAATAAAAATAACACACATATGGATAATGTTCACTTTAGTTTCACGTTCTGTTCTGTGTATTGTCGTGTATTTGTATTTTTTTTATTATTATTTTAACAACATGCATATTACTGTATTTTTTTTTTTTTTTTTTTTCTTACGTACCATGCTACCTGTTTATATAGTCCTCCCACCATTCCCACAAATCCGACGCACGTACCCCGCGTCCTCGCCTCGTTCGTCCCTCGCTCTGACGTATCTAATAAATAGATGTGTTTCTTCCCTCAAGAGCTTATTCGTATTCGTTACGCAATGACGGTCGTTTTTCTACTTTTTCTTACGTAGTTGAATATATCTATTCGCGAGTGAACGAAGATGACCGGTCGCGGTAAGGGTGGTAAAGGTCTGGGAAAGGGAGGAGCGAAGCGTCACAGGAAGGTGCTTCGTGATAACATTCAGGGTATCACCAAGCCGGCCATCAGACGTCTCGCCCGCAGAGGTGGCGTGAAGCGTATAAGCGGTTTGATCTACGAAGAGACACGCGGCGTTCTCAAAGTGTTCCTCGAGAACGTGATCCGTGACGCGGTTACGTACACCGAGCACGCGAAGAGGAAGACTGTCACCGCTATGGACGTCGTCTACGCTTTGAAACGTCAAGGACGCACCCTATACGGTTTCGGCGGTTAATGTAATTCTTCTTCTTCTTCCAATAGTTTGCATCGATAAGTGTGTGAGAAGAAAGTATGTAACGGTTTAAATGAGAATAAAAAGGCCCTTTCAGGGCCGCATATAACTCTAGAATTTAAAAAAAAAAAAATGTTTCATAGAACGTCGTCGTCGTTTAATCAATTTATACGTATTCTTCTACTCGGGATTATATAAATATTAAATTTTTAATAAAACAAAATCATAAATAAATAAAATAACACACATATGGATAATGTTCACTTTAGTTTCACGTTCTGTTCTGTGTATTGTCGTGTATTTGTATTTTTTTTATATTATTATTATTATTATTTATTACTGAATAATATTCAATGTTGAGTAAATCCATGTAAACATAATGCCACTAGTAGCCAGCTCGCGTCTCGTCAGAGAGATGAGAGGAGACGATGATGACGCTGAAGTTTCTTTATTTCTAACGACCACATTTTAGAGTTTAAGCAATGTTTTAATGTTTAGGATGATTTATATTTACAACTGAGGATTTAAATTTAAATATGTTTAAACGTTTATTATAATTTTCAACGATCTTATGGTACATACGGAGACTTCATTCGATGAGTCCAGAATTCTGTTCGTGTTTTACGACCTTCGACGTATAATCTGTCGCCGCTTTCGAATAATGCATTACCGATGCGTCCTTCGCTTTCTGTCAATCTTCGGAATACTCACTTTTAATATATCGACCTAAATTTAACACTAGAATAGGGTAAATAGAGAAAAATCAATTTTAAACGTGACACGAGCTACGGTGATTATACAGTGAACAAAATAAACAACCGTTGCTCTGTTCTCGTCGGATCCTAGTAATAATTGTTCGTTCGAGAGAACGAACGATCTCCCGGATATGCCGTGTTTACTTTACGAATGCGTTAATATTAATATTTAACACGAAAAATTTAATTCAAACCGAGACGTTCTAGTGAAAAGTTATAAGTGTTCATACGAGAAAACATCTAGCGGCGGTGCGGTTCTCCTTATGGTTAAGTTCTGGCGAGCCGGTTTTTCAACGTAGCCGCCGATATCAGCGACATCTGGTATCCGCATACAACGAGGTGCCGTTTGTTGTTTTGGTTTTTTTCTTCTAATAAACTTACCAAGTTATCGCGTTAGAAGTGTGCGAGTGCGAATTTATTAAATTAAAATGGCCGATACTGCAGTTGCTTCCGAGACTCCCGCTCCGGCGACTCCTGCGAAGAAGCCTAAGGCGTCAGCGACGGCCGCCGCCGGCGGGGGTGCTAAAAAGCCAAAGGCGAAACCGACCCATCCAAAAACCTCCGAAATGGTAACCAGCGCTATAAAGGAACTGAAGGAACGCAGTGGATCCTCTCTACAGGCGATAAAGAAATATATCGCGGCTCAGTACAAGGTCGACGCGGAGAAGCTGGCTCCGTTCATCAGAAAGTATCTGAAGAGCGCGGTCGAATCGGGAGCTCTAATACAGACGAAGGGCAAGGGTGCCTCCGGTTCCTTCAAGCTCGAATCTAAATCGGCCGCTTCGAAGAAACCGACTGCGGGCAAGAGCGGCAGCGGCGGCGGCGGCGTCGGCGTCAAAGCGACTGCGGCCGCGTCGAAGGCGAAGAAGAGCGCGGCCGTCGTCAAGGGCAAGAAGGCGCCGCATTCAGGCCTCCTCCTCCTCTTCGCCGTCCAAGGCGAAACCGTCGGCGTCAATGAAGGACAAGAAGGTGGCCGCGGCCAAAGAAGCTGCCAGCCGCCGGTGCAGCCGCTAGAAAATCGACTGGTTCGGACATTGCAGACCGCCGCTTCTGGCTGCCAAGAGCGCTGCGCCGAAGGCGAAGAAGACCGCCAAACCCCCAACCAAGAAACCTAAGGCGCCGAAACCGAAAAAGGCAGCGACACCCAAATCAAAACCGTCAGCTGCGGCCGCGAAGAAGGCAGCGGCTGCCAAGAAGTAAGGAAGGTCTTTCGAACCGTTGCCTCCGCCCCGCTCTGTCGTCGCAGTATCGACGTCACCACCATCTAACAACAACCTATCCGAGTGAGTACTATACACAGTGTGGCATACATTAAAAACGTATATATATATATCATCGGTACATAACAAACAAACAAACAAACAAACAGTAGTAGATAGATATTATTATGTATGTGTGTGTCTCTGTGCTTATTTCGGAGGCTTGTTGTGTTGTGCTTGATGATGCACATGATGATGAAACGCTACGCGCGCCATTGGTGCAGTGGTGGTCGCGTTCGGTTCGGTTCGGAGAGATGTTCACGCATCACGCGGGTGAAAGCGAACGCTTCTCGAAGAAATCGAGACTTAGTACGCGCGAGCTGACCGCAAATCTAAAAAGCCCTTTTCAGGGCTAACATAAATTTCATACAAAGTGACCTAATGTTTCCGCTTTTCACGATCAATTACGATTCACAGATTATATATATATATATATATATGTATATATATATATATATAGCATATATATATATATATATATATATATATATATTATTTACCTTCCTACCAACCTAATACACACATCTAATAACCCTACGCATTTCGACACGCGCGACAAACACTAATAATTACCGTTCACTCGATACAAGAAACGAGCGAAAAAAAAAACGATATTAAACTAATTAAACAACCATCCCTACAACAGCAACGAACGAAGCGCACGAAAATTTCGATTAAACACGCCCGCCCGACTGCCCGACTCGGTGATCCATTCGATCTTCGCGTGCGCGTTCGCGTTCTAACCCCACCTAGCGGCGAAACGACTCTCAAAATATATATAAAGAACGGTGGTGTTTAAAAAAAAAATTGTTGTTGTCGACAGTTGCTGTCGCGTCGTTCGCGTTTGTAAAGTTATTCTCATCGATTATTAACTATGTCTGGACGCGGTAAAGGCGGTAAAGTTAAGGGAAAGGCGAAATCCCGTTCCAATCGTGCCGGTCTACAGTTTCCTGTCGGTCGTATCCACAGGCTGCTGCGAAAGGGTAACTACGCGGAGAGAGTCGGTGCCGGCGCTCCGGTCTATCTCGCCGCCGTCATGGAGTATCTGGCCGCTGAAGTTCTAGAGTTGCCGGTAACGCGGCTCGTGATAACAAGAAGACCAGGATCATACCTAGACATCTCCAGCTCGCGATCAGAAACGACGAGGAGTTGAACAAACTACTGTCCGGAGTGACTATAGCACAGGGCGGTGTCCTCC
>JAGSMR010000862.1:0-17992 GCA_029286605.1 Sericinus montela | reverse complement strand
CCAACATCCAGGCAGGCCGTACTCCTACATATTATTTACCTTCCTACCAACCTAATACACACATCTAATAACCCTACGCATTTCGACACGCGCGACAAACACTAATAATTACCGTTCACTGATACAAGAAACGAGCGCGAAAAAAAAAAAAACGATATTAAACTAATTAAACAACCATCCCTACAACAGCAACGAACGAAGCGCACGAAAAATTTCGATTAAACACGACGCCCGCCCGATCGCCCGACTCGGTGATCCATTCGATCTTCGCGTGCGCGTTCGCGTTCTAACCCCCACCTAGCGGCGAAACGACTCTCAAAATATATATAAAGAACGGTGGTGTTTAAAAAAAAAAATTGTTGTTGTCGACAGTTGCTGTCGCGTCGTTCGCGTTTGTAAAGTTATTCTCATCGATTATTAACTATGTCTGGACGCGGTAAAGGCGGTAAAGTTAAGGGAAAGGCGAAATCCCGTTCCAATCGTGCCGGTCTACAGTTTCGTCGGTCGTATCCACAGGCTGCTGCGAAAGGGTAACTACGCGGAGAGAGTCGGTGCCGGCGCTCCGGTCTATCTCGCCGCCGTCATGGAGTATCTGGCCGCTGAAGTTCTAGAGTTGGCCGGTAACGCGGCTCGTACCGTTAAAGACCAGGATCATACCTAGACATCTCCAGCTCGCGATCAGAAACGACGAGGAGTTGAACAAACTAATGTCCGGAGTGATTATGGCATGGTGGCGCGGTGTCCTCCCCAACATCCAGGCCGTACTCCTACCGAAGAAGACCGAATTCATAGTTAATTATTCAATCCAAATGTGACTAAAAGGCGATGTGTCAATGGTATTTTTAACATAAGCCTAAAAGAGATATTGTTTTGACAAATTTTTCAGTGTTCAAAGCTATTGCGTTAATTAATGTTTACATAGTTTTAAAAGGATAATTGTAAATCCATTGTCTTTAATATTTAATTTTAATATACTAGGGCTATTTATAAAAATAGTACTTATATTGGGCTACTTATATATACTTACTATCTTAACATTGGTTTTAAAAGGACGTTGTTTTGATTAGATGTTCAGTGTTCGAGATTAAACAGTCAATTAGAGTTTACTAAGTTTTTAATAATAGATAATTGTATAAATTAATAGTGAAACATTTAATTTAGATTAATATTACAACCTATTTATAAAATGATACTTTTAATAATATTTCTAATGTAATAATATTATTTTAACATTGGCCCAAATTTGGATGTTGTATTTACCAAACTAGCTGGGGGCATTCGATGCTGACCATGTTTGATATTCAGACGCAACATACAATTAAAAAACTACATTTGTTTTCATATTTTAATTAATGTTGTTAGTGTGGATCAATAAGCATTTATTACCAAGTCTAAGTTTGATTTGAGTTTGTCTGACCCTTGACAACAGTATGTGTGTATTTATTCATTGGAATAAGATTTTAAATTCGTCTATCGACACAGATTCTATCTCTAGCGGAGATAAAACAGGCGAAGAAATTTTTATAATGTTGGAAATATAATTTTAAAGATTGCACTACAGACATTAGTCGGGCACGATCACTTCAGCCGGTGTCATATTAACATGTTATTAATTTATTTATATGTACATACATTGGAGAAAAGAATATAAAATTCCCATTTGACGTTCTTAAAAATATTTTACACACACCTTGAAGAGTATACTCTTAATTTGATTTTTGTTGATATATATACATATTTCTATAAAGTATATTATATTAGTATATTATAAATTAACTAATGAATTCTTTAAATTAATTAATGAATTCTTTACTTATTTAATTTTGTGTGTGTAAGTGCTTATATTTTTGCTAGTCACTGATTATGCAACTGTCTGTATTAGACTGTCTCTCCTGGATGCTGCGACGACCTGCAGAACATTACGGGAGTCGATGGATGCAAATATTTGGGACCTTTCTATGTGGCGATCCTTAGGAGAGGCGTATGTTCAGCAGTAGACTTCTGTTAGACTGTTATGATGACGATGATCCTTGATAAGAAGTACATGTCACATGAGATATTGCAATTACACTTTACGTAGTTGAAGGTCATTTATTGAATGACAACGTTTATCGATTGGTCTACCATATACTCTAGATGTATGTTTCTGTTTAAAATATATTGGGATTTTGATGTTTTATACTTTTTAGTATTTTGGTATTGAATATGACCTGTACATGCACATAATTACACTAATTTTATAACTTTATCTCATGCACCAGTGTAGATGCTCAACGTTCTCATACTTATTATGCGTTTTTCGTGTATCTTTCAACATTAACATTATTTTAAACAGGATAAGTAGCCACTTATAATAATAACACAGTGAGGGGCAGAGTTAGGGTTGTGGATTTAAACTTATAACTTCAAGTAGTTTAAGATTAAGATTGGCTATCCGACTTTCTTGGATTGGCTTGAGGCATCTCTAAATCGAGGTAGGGGTTGATGATTTGTATATACGAATCCTCTCTCTGTCCGTGAGTTAGAGGCGGCAGAGGGAGAGCCTACCTACCCTACCTATCTCGAAAATACCGATTAAAATAAGCAAACTGGTACGACAAAGCGATCACGCCAATCTGCCTGAATGACCGCGAGAAGCCTGTAGAATCAATCTGAAATGGACTTTCATAGGCTGTTTTATGTATATACTCAAACTAACCGCGTTCACGCGCACTATAACAAAATGAATAGTATCCACTGAAATCAGGTAGCCCGTTCTGTGATATCGAGCATCACCAGGATTGCTCATTTTGTTTGGGCTGTCCCTAACACCGGTTAAGATAATATACTCGTAAAAGATGTAACAGGATATATCAGGCACTATAATAACTGATATCTAGTTCTAACCATGACATAATTATTCTAGTGATATATAAACAAAGTGCAAATCCAAAAAAAAACTTTAAAACGTTAAGATATTTGCACATTCCTCGCCAGGTATCCGAGCTGCTGCACTGCTGCACAGACCCCACGTCCTCAGCACATCCTGGAACCCAATTAGAGCCTGGATCTGATGAACGATGCGATGCGATATTGAAATTGAGCTGAAAATCCAATTAAACTATATCTCTCAAAACTAAATTTAGTAATAATTTGTTGTATTTGTGTATATTTTTATAATAAATGAAACTGACATGTTTAAACTGTTTATTTCTCTAACAATCTATGCAAAAGAACGACGATAGCTCACATACCGCTACCTGTCACGTTGTCCCAAAATCTTCGGTGAAGGTGGAATTCGGAAGGATTTTATCGTCTAGACTTCCTGTCTACCTCTGTATTGGAGGAATATATGTGAATATGTTTCTAAAATAAAAAATCGCCTACTAGCCCACGTTACGCCACAAAAATCAGCTTTCTGCCAGTGTATGTCCGGGTGAAATCAGTCCTAGCCGTCTCAGAGACTAGCGGGTTTTCTGAAACGGACATCTGAACCGTCTGGACCGATTTTGACGGGACTTTCGCTGGCGGTGGCCTGATGTTGGCAGATGTAACTAAGGCTAACAGTATTTTAGAAACAATAATTTGGGTTTTCCTCGTTAACTACAAAACCGCGAGGAAGAGCCGCAGGGGCAGCATTTAGTCGAGGCTGTTACACAGCTAAGCTTGCCCACTTAGATGCTGCCGACGAAAACATATTACTTTCGACTTATAGATTACACATATATAACGTACACACGCAACAGCTTGCAGTAGTCACTGCTGGACATAGGCACACCTCTCGTGCCGTAATCGCCACGCTTGGCGGGCAGATTGGCGATCGCACTACCAGACACCTCGCAACTAACCTAACATAACCTAACCTAACATTTGTACTTGGGACGTTATTATTCCTTGGGGCATCTATGATGATATTATTCCTTGGGGCATATAGACTAAAGGGAGAAAATCTTAAGAGTAAATCTACTTTTTCTACATGTCTCAGGACTGGTATTTGTGTCCCATTCATTTATTTCTTATTCCATAACACAAGTGGTTTTATTACTTACACGCCCAGAACATCAGAGCAATATGTGATTTTCAACATATCAATGTATATGTTTCTACGTGTGTATCGTTGGGTTAATTAATGTTTGAGAGAGCCTTAAGATATAGTGCAAATTCATAGTTAATTATTCAATCCAAATGTGACTAAGGCGATGGCATCCAATGAGCAGTGTTTCTTATAAGCCTAAAAGAGATATTATTTTGAAAAAAACCAAATTTTTCAGTGTTCAAAGCTATTTGCATTAATTAATATTTTACATAGTTTTAAGGGATAATTGTAAATCCATTGTCTTTAATATTTAATTTTAATATACTGAGGCTATTTATAAAAATAGTACTTGTAATAAGATTTCTTATATAATAACACTATCTTAACATTGGTTTTAAAGGGGACGTTGTTTTGATAGATATTCAGTGTTCAAGTTAAACGGTCAATTAAAGTTTACTAGGTTTTAATGAATAGTGTATAAATTAATAGTAAAGAACATTTAATTTAGATTAATATTCAGCCTATTTATAAAAATGATACTTTTAATAATATTTCTAATGTAATAATATTATTTTAACATTAGCTTAAATTTGGATGTTATGTTGTTTCAAACTAGCCAAGGAGCATTCGGTAACGCAACCATGTTTGATGTTAGACGCAACCATACAATTAAAACTACATTTATTTTTCATATTTTAATTAATGTTGTTAGTGTGGATCAATAAACATTTATTGAAGTCTAAGTTTGATTTTGATTTGTCTGACCCTTGACAACAGTATGTGTGTATTTATTTATTCATTGGAATAAGAATTTAAATTCGTCTATCGACTGATTCTATCTCTAGCGGAGATAAAACAGGCGAAAAGAAATTTTTATAATGTTGGAAATATAATTTTAATTCTTTTCTAGACATTAGTCGGGCACGATCACTTCAGCCGGTGTCATATTAACGTATTTATTAATTTATTTATATGTACATACATTGGAGAAAAGAATATAAAATTCCATTTGACGTTCTTAAAATATTTACACACCTTGAAGAGTATATAGCAATTTGATTTTTGTTGATATATATACATATTTCTATAAAGTATATTATATTAAGTATATTATAAATTAACTAATGAATTCTTTAAATTAATTAATGAATTCTTTATATTTAATTTTACATATTATTATTAATTAATATATATTTTTCTTAGTCTGATTATGCAACTGTCTGTATTAGACTGTCTCCTGAATGCTGCGGCTTGACCTACAGAACATTGCGGGAAGTCGATGAGTGCAAATGACACAGGACCTTTCTATGTGGCGATCCTTAGGGAGAGACGTATGTTCAACAGTAAGACTTCTGTTAGACTGTTATGATGACGATGATCATGATAAAGTATATGTCACATGAGATATTACGAATTACACTTTGTTAGTTGAAGGTCATTTGTTGAATGACGCGTTATCGATTGGTCTACCATCTCTAGATGTATGTTTCTGTTTTAAATATATTGAGGTTTTGATGTTTTATACTTTTAGTATTTTTAATTTGAATATGACCTTGTCATAGACGCAAATTACACTAATTTTACTAACTTTATCTCATTTTTCCAATTATGAATATCGCGTTCTCATACTTATTATGCGTTTTCGATGTATCTTTCAACATTAACATTATTTAAACGAGATAAGTAGCCACTTATAATGGCAACAGTGAGGGCGAGTGGGGTTTCTGGGGTTTAAAACTTACTTAATAGCCAGTGGTTTTAGTTAAAGATTGGCGTATACTGTTGGCTTTCTTGGTTGGCTTGTGAAGGCATCTCTAAATCAAGCTAGGGTTGATGATTTACATGTGCATCTGAATCCTCTCTGTCTGTGTGATGTCTCGAGGAGGCGACAGAGGGAGAACCCTACCTACCTACCTATCTTTCGAAAATACCAGTTAAAATAGAAGCAAACTGGTGACAAAGCAGTAAAGTAGGAAATCAATTAGAAGATCACAGACACATATATAGAATATATATTTAGTAGAAATCTACGTTAGTAAATTAATATATTTTACTGCTCAGACTGATATACCAGTAATAAATTATAATATTTATATACGCCTTCATGCCATTTGCAACATAGGAGTAGACCAGAGATCTAGACAATTGAACACTTTCAGCAACCACCTTTACCGCATTTTGGGACAACGTGACAGGTAGTCAGTATGTGTATATATACTGAAGTAGTAAAGGATTGTGAAATTGTGACAGGAAATATTATTGTCCCCTATTATGGTCAATCTTTTTTAAGATTATACAAAAATATAGAGATGATTTGTAGCGATTATTGGCAAACGCTTCTTTGGTGAGAGACCTTGGTCCTGCAGTGGACTTAGAACAAACTGTTATTTAAATAAAAGTATTTATAATATGTACAAAATGAATTATCTTTAATACAAGATAAATGTCTAAATATGGCGTTAAATATTAATAAGATTAATAATATAGAGTGACAGTTTTAAAGACATTAATATAATGTAGCAAGTTGAAGACATATTACATATTTGTCAAAAACTTATCGATCCTGTTTCTCTAGTTACACTTGTTTGATACCATTAAAACAAATTCCTTATTGAGGCAATTAATTTGGAAGCCCTTTCGAGTTACGCCTTTTAGGCAATATTAACAACATCATGTCTCTTTTTAATACTTTGCCCTAATCCTACTTCATAATATAGCGATCTAGATGGCCGGGTAGCGAGTTTTTGGTGACCAGCTCTTCAGTCCGGGTTTGATTCCCGGGCGGGTCCATGTAGAAAATCCACTTTTTTTGCATTTTCTCGGATCAGGGTGTTTGTGGTACTCCAGATAACTAGTTAATTATTTTGGGCTCAGGCAATGTATTTGATGTTGTCTCTGTCTATGTATTTAGCTTATTATTCAATTATTGTTTAACAAGTTTTTTTGCTCATGAATCGTCTTATAGATCCAGAAGAGATATTTTCTAGTAACTATATTTGTAATATCCCAAATAAACAATAAGGACTAAATAATTGTAGACCTTTGCCTACCCTAAAAAAAAGCAACCAATATAAATAAGCATAACACGTAATCAAACGTAGTCACCGAAAGGGGTTTGTTGCCTCATAACGCCAATCCAAGTTCATGCACAGCACATTTGTGTAGCGGATTTCGAGTGGTATTGCTAAAACATGGAGCGACTGAGCCGCGAAATTAGTTGATACGAGCCCATTGTTGTCTTCGACCCGGCTTTTATTTCTTTAACAATCAGGACACTGGCTTTAATTCGCTACAGTTCGGTGTGCTGTATTGGGTGACGACTTTTTAATAAAAGTTTTTGTAGTTCAATGTTCTCGTGGGAGGTTGTTTCTCGACTACCTCCGTGCGCGGTGGCACTGCTGAACTCAGGTATCGCCAGCTCAGGGTCTCGGGTTCGATTTCCGGTCGGGACGATATAGAAAACACTTCTGTATTTTCTCTCAGGTCAGGTGTTTGTTGATGCCTTCGTAGCTCTAATTCCATAATGCAAGTGTAAGGATCCAGAGCAATCTTTATTTATTTTATTTGTTGTTTCATTTCACACACCTAATAAATAGGTAGCTTAATGGCCAAGATTCAATACTTTATAATGTTATCTACCAAAGTCAACTTTGAGCGATATGGAGGATAAGTGGCAGATGTATTAAACAGAGGAAAATAGTAAATCAAAAATCGTGTCAATGATATGGGACTACATCCTATAAACTAGAGGCTATATATCCTGCAGTGAAATTTAATAGACCACTATGTATGTAAATTGATATATAAACAAAGTGCAAATCAAAAAAAACTTTACAAAACGTTAAGATATTTTGCGTTCCTCATAGGTATCCGAGCTGCTGCTGCTGAACCCCGTCCTCCGGCGTCACCAGGTCAATTAGGAGCCCTGGATCAGTCACGAACGATGCGATGCGATATTGAGAATTAGCTGAAAATCAAAAGATTAAAACTATATGTCCTCTCGAACTAAGAAATTTAGTAATAATTTGTTGTATTGTGTTATATTTTATAATAAATGGGAAACTGACATGTTTTAACTGTTTTGTTCTCTAACAATCTGGCAAAAACGACGATAAGCTCGCCGCTACCTGTCACGTTGTCCCCAAATCTTCGGTGAAGGTGGGTCGGAAGGATTTTATCGTCTAGACTTCTATCTACCTCTGTATTGGAGGAATATATATGTGAATATGTTTCTAGAGTAAAAATCGCCTACTAGCCCACGTTACGCCACAAAAATCAGCTTTCTGCTTGGTATATATCCCGTTGAAATCAGTCCTAGCCGTCTCAGAGACTATACTTGGACAAACGGACGAACATCCTGAACCGTCTGGACCGATTTTGACGGGACTTTCACTGGCGGTAATGATGTTGTGGGTGTAACTAAACATAGTATTTTAGAAACAATAATTGGGGTTTCTCGTTAACTACAAAACCGCGAGGAAGAGCCGCAAGGGGCAGCATTTAGTCGAGAGGCTGTTGCACAACTAAAACACTTGCTTAGATGCTGCCAGTAGCTTATGTTAACGACTTATACATTACACATATAACGTACACACATAACGGCTTGCAGTAGTCCACTGCTGGACATAGGCCTCTCGCGTGCCGTAATCGCCACGCTTGGCGGCAGATTGGCGATCGCACCGGACACCTCTAACCCCTAACCTAACGCCGCCTAACCTAACATTTGTACTTAGGACGGGTATTATTCCTTGGGGCATCTATGATGATATTATTCCTTGGGGCATATAGACTAAAGGGAAAATCTTAAAGAGTAAATCTACTTTTCTACATGTCTCGACTGGGTATTTGTGGCCCATTCATTGTTTCTTATTCCATAACACAAGTGAGTTTGTTGCTTACGCATGAGACATCGGAGCAATGTATGTGATTTTCAACATATCAATGTATGTTTCTAAGTATGTATCGTTGGGTTAATTAATGTTTAGAGAGCCTTAAGATATAATTATAAATTCATAGTTAATTATTCAATCCAAATGTGACTAAGGCGATGTGTCCAATGGTATTTTAACATAAGCCTAAAAAGAGATATTGCTTTGACAATTTTTTCAGTGTTCAAAGCTATTGCGTTAATTAATGTTTACATAGTTTTAAGGGATAATTGTAAATCCATTGTTTTTAATATTTAATTTTAATATACTGAGGCTATTTATAAAAATAGTACTTGTAATAAGATTTTTATTTAATAACACTATCTTAACATTGGTTTTAAAAGGACGTTGTTTTGATAGATGTTCAGTGTTCAAGTTAAACGGTCAATTAAAGTTTACTAAGTTTTAATAGATAATTGTATAAATTAATAGTGAAACATTTAATTTAGATTAATATTCGGCCTATTTATAAAAATGATACTTAATAATATTTCTAATGTAATAATATTATTTTAACATTGGCTTGGGTAAGGATGTTGTATTGACAACCATTGGGGCACACCCGATGCTGCAACCATGTTTGATGTTAGACGCAACATACAATTAAAAACTACATTTGTTTTCATATTTTAATTAATGTTGTTAGTGTGGATCAATAAACATTTATTGAAGTCTAAGTTTGATTTTGATTTGTCTGACCCTTGACAACAGTATGTGTGTATTTATTCATTGAATAAAATTTAAATTCGTCTATCGACACAGATTCTATCTCTAGCGGAGATAAAACAGGCGAAAGAAATTTATACAGTCATAATTTTAATTCATTTCCTAGACATTAGTCGGGCACGATCACTTCAGCCGAGGTGTCATATTAACGTATTGGTTAATTTATTTATATGTACATACATTGGAGAAAAGAATATAAAATTCCCATTTGAAGTTCTTAAAATATTTACACACCTTGAAAGAGCATACAGCAATTTGATTTTGTTGATATATATACATATTTCTATAAAGTATATTATATTAAGTATATTATAAAATTAACTAATGAATTCTTTAAATTAATTAATGAATTCTTTACTTATTAATTTTGTATTATTATTAATTAATATATTTTCTTAGTCACTGATTATGCAACTGTCTGTATTAGACTGTCTCCCCGCAAGATGCTGCGACGACCTGCAGAACATTGCGGGAAGTCGATGGGTGCAAATGACACAGGACCTTTCTATGTGGCGATCCTTAGAGAGGCGTATGTTCAGCAGTACTTGTTAGACTGTTATGATGACGATGATCATGATAAGAAGTACATGTCACATGAGATATTGCAATTACACTTTGTTAGTTGAAGGTCATTTGTTGAATGACAACATTTATCGATTGGTCTACCATCTCTAGATGTATGTTTCTGTTTAAATATATTGAGATTTTGATGTTTTATACTTTTAGTATTTTAGTATTGAATATGACCTGTCATACACATAAATTACACTAATTTTACTAACTATCTCATGCACCAGTGTAGATGTCGCGTTCTCATACTTATTATGCGTTTTCGTGTGTCTTTCAACATTAACATTATTTAAACAGAATAGTAGCCACTTATAATATGTACAGTGAAGGCAGAGTTAGGAGTTTCTAGGATTTAAACTTATAACAACTTCAAGTAGTTTTAAGATTAAGATTGGCTATCGTGACTTTTCTTTGGATTGGCTTGTGAGGCATCTCGTCGAAGGTAAGGGTTGATGATTTGTGTGCATACGAATCCTCTCTGTCCAGTGAGTTTAGAGGTGACAGAGGAGAGCCCTACCTACCCTACCTATCTCCGAAAATACCAGATTAAAATAAACAAACTGGTGACAAAGCGATCACAGCAATCTGCCTGAATGACCGCGAGAAGCCTGTAGAATCAATCACAAATATGGACTTTCATAGGCTGTTTTATGTATATACTCAAACCAACCGCGTTCGCACTATAACAAAATGAATAATATCACTGGGGAAATCGGTACAGCCCGTTCTGTGATATCAGTATCACTGCAGAGTTAGCTCATTTTGTTGGGCCAACTCTAACACCAGTTAGATATTATACTCGTAAGATGTAACGGGATATATCAGAGCACTTTATAACGTAACTGATATCTAGTTCCCTAACTTTCATGACATAATTAATATTCTAATTGATATATAAACAAAGTGCAAAAACAAAAAAAACTTTAAAACGTTAAGATATTTGCGTTCCTCGCCGGGTATCGAGCTGCGCCTGCACGAACCCACGTCCTCGGCGTCACCAGGTCAATTAGGGCCTGGATCTAGTCACGAACGATGCGATGCGATATTGAAATTGAGCTGAAACTCAATTAAAACATGTCCTCTCCAGACTAAGAAATTTAGTAATAATTTGTTGTATTGTGTTATATTTTATAATAAATGGGAAACCTTGACATGTTTTAACTGTTTTCTCTAACAATCTACGCAAAAACGACGATAAAGCTCACCGCTACCTGTCCACGTTGTCCAAAATCTTCGGTGAAGGTGGGTCGGAGGATTTAATCGTCTAGACTTCTGTCTACCTCTGTATTGGAGAATATGTGTGAATATGTTTCTAAAATAATCGCCTACTAGCCCACTCTACGCCACAAAAATCAGCTTTCTGCCAGTGTATCCCGTTGAAATCGGTGCCGTCTCAGAACCCAACCGGAACAAACGGACAGACATCCTGAAACGTCTGGACCGATTTTTGACGGGACTTTTCACCTGGCGGTAGCTATTGAAGTGTAACTAGGCTAGCATTACTAGAAACAATAATTGGGGTTTCGCGTTAACTACAAAACACGAGAGAAAGAGCCGCAGGGGCAGCATTTGGTCGAGCTGTTAAACAACTAAACACTTACTTAGATGCTGCACCGACAAAAGCTTATATGACTTTCGACATAAATTACACATATACAACGTACACACATAACAGCTGCGGTGGTCCACTGCTGGACATAGGCCTCGCGTGCCGTAATCGCCACGCTTGGCAGGCAGATTGGCGATCGCACTACCAGACACCTCGCAGCCTAACCTAACATAACCTAACCTAACATTTGTACTTAGGACGGGTATTGTTCCTTGGGGCATCTATGATGATAGCTATTCCTTGGGGCATATTATAGACTAAAGGGGAAAATCTTAAGAGTAAATCTACTTTTTCTACATGTCTCGGGACTGGGTATTTGTGGCCCATTCATTTGTTTCTTATTCACTTACAAGTGAGTTTGCTGCTTACATGAGACTTATCGGAGCAATATGTGATTTTTCAACATATCAATGTATGTTTCTACGTATGTATCGTTAGGTTAATTAATGTTTAGAGCCTTGAATATAATTACAAATTCATAGTTAATTATTCAATCCAAATGTGACTAAGGCGATGTGTCCAATGGTATTTTAACATAAGCCTAAAGAGATATTGTTTTGACAAATTTTTTCAGTGTTCCAATATTGCGTTAATTAATGTTTACATAGTTTTAAGGGATAATTATGGAAATCCATTGTTTTTAATATTTAATTTTAATATATAGAGCTATTATAAAATAATTACTTATCCAATAAGATTTCTTATATAATAACACTATCTTAACATTGGTTTTAAAAGGTTGTTTTGATAGATGTTCAGTGTTCAAGTTAAACAGTCAATTAAAGTTTACTAAGTTTTAATAGATAATTGTATAAATTAATAGTGAAACATTTAATTTGAATTAATATTCAACCTATTTATAAAAAGTATTACTTTTAATAATATTTCTAATGTAATATATTATTTTAACATTGGCAAAAGGGATGTTGTATTGACAAAAGCTAGCCAGGGGCATTCGATGCTGCAATACATGTTTGATGTTAGTTGCAACATACAATTAAAAACTGTTTGTTTTCATATTTCAGTGTGTTGAAGGTATTGGATCAATAAACATTTATTGAAGTCTAAGTTTGATTTCGATTTGTCTGACCCTTGACAACAGTATGTGTGTATTTATTCATTGGAATAAGAATTTAAATTCGTCTATCGACATACAGATTCTATCTCTAGCGGAGATAAAACATTGAAAAGAAATTTTTATAATGTTGGAAATATAAAATTTTAATTCTTTTCCTAGACATTAATTCGGGCATTTTAAGTCCTTTCAGCCAGTGTCCTGTTAACATGTTATTAATTTATTTATATGCACACATACATTGGAGAAAAGAATATAAAATTCCCATTTGAAGTTCTTAAAAATATTTACACACTTGAAGAGTATATAGCAATTTGATTTTTGTGGATTTATATACATATTTCTATAAGTATATTATATAAAGTATATTATAAATTAACTAATGAATTCTTTAAATTAAATTAATGAATTCTTTACTTATTTAATTTTGTATTATTATTAATTAATATATTTTCTTAGTCAATGATTATGCAACTGTCTGTATAGACTGTCTCTCCCGCAAGATGCTGCGACGACCTGCAGAACATTGCGGAAGTCGATAGTGCAAATGACACAGGACCTTTCTGTGGCGATCCTTGGGAGGCGTATGTTCAGCAGTAGACCTGTTAGACTGTTATGATGACCCGATGATCATGATAAAGTACGCATCATGAGATATTGCAATTACACTTTGTTAAGTTGGTCATTTGTTGAATGACAACATTTATCGATTGGTCTGCATCTCTAGATGTATGTTTCTGTTTAAATATATTGAAGTTTTGATGTTTATACTTTTAGTATTTTTTAGTATTGAATATGACCTGTCATACACGCAAATTACACTAATTTTTAACTTTATCTCATGCACACCAGTGTGAATGTCGCGTTCTGTACTTATTATGCGTTTTCATTATCTTTCAACATTAACATTATTTAAACAGAGATAGTAGCCACTTATAATATGTACAGTGAGGCAGAGTTAGGAGTTTGTAGGATTTAAACTTATAACAACCAAATGCAAGATTAAAGATTGGCTATCGTGACTTGAGTTGGCTTGTGTGAGGCATCTCTAAATCGAAGGTAGGGTTGATGATTTACATGTGCATACAGATCCTCTCTGTCCGTACAGGTTTAGAGAGAGGCGACGAGAGGAAACCTACTACCCTACCTATCTCGAAAGGCCACCAGATTAAAATAAACAGAGCTGGTGACCAGCGATCGCCAATCTGCCTGAATGACCGCGAGAAGCCTGTAGAATCAATCCTGAAATGGACTTTCATAGGCTGTTTTATGTATACTCAAACTAACCGCGTTCGTAGCACTATAACAAAATGAATAGTATCACTGAAATCCAATTTTAAGCCCGTTCTGTGATATCAGTATCACTTACGGGATTAGCTCATTTTGTTTGGGCTGGCTCCCTAACACCGGTTGAATAATATAGTCCGTAAGATGTAACTGGGATATATCAGGCACTTTATAACGTAACTGATATCTAGTTCTAACACGACGCGTTAATATTCTAATTGATATATAATAAGTACAAATCAAAAACTTTAAAACGTTAAGATATTTGCACGTTCCTGTGAGTATCGAGCTGCTGCGCTATGCTGAACCCCACGTCCTCGGCGTCGCCAGGTCAATTGGGAGCCCTGGATCTAGTCACGAACGATGCGATGCGATATTGAAATTGAGCTGAAAATCAATTAAAACTATGTCACCTCTCGAACTAAGAAATTAGTAATAATTTGTTGTATTGTGTTATATTTTTATAATAAATGGAAACTGACATGTTTTAACTGTTTTATTTCTCTAACAATCTAGCCACAAAAACGACACGATAAGCTCGCCGCTACCATCCGGTGTCCCCAAAATCTTCGATGAAAAGAATTGGGTCGGAAGAAGTTTATCGTCTAGACTTCTGTCTACCTCTGTATTGGAGGAATATATGTGAATATGTTTTCTAAAATAAAAATCGCCTACTAGCCCACGTTACGCCACAAAAAATCAGCTTTCTGCCAGTGGCATAGCCAGGTGAAATCGGTCCCCATGCGTCTCAGAGACTAGCCGGAACAAACGGACAGACATCCTGAACCGTCTGGACCGAATTTGACGGGATTTTCACTGGCGGTAACCAATGTTGTAGGTGTAACTAAGGCTAACATTATTTAGAAACAATAATTAGGGTTTCGCGTTAACTACAAAACCGCGAGGAAGAGCCGCGGGGGCGGCATTTAGTCGAAGGCTGTTACACAGCTGGCTTGCTTGCTTGGATGCTGCCGACAAAAGCTTTATACTTTCGACTTATACGTTGCGCTTGTATAACGTACGCATAACAGCTTGCAGTAGTCGACTGCTGGACATGAGCCTCTCGCGTTGCTTATGCATGATAGCCACGCTTGGCAGTGAATTGGCGATCACACTACCAGTTTTCCGCAACTAACCTAACGTGACCTAACCCTAACATTTGTGTACTTGGGACGAATTATTATTCCTTGGGGCATCTATGATGGTAATAATATTCCTTGGGGCATATAGACTGAGGAAAATCACCAAAAGGTAAATCTACTTTTTCTACATGTCTCGGGATACTGGGTATTTGTATTCGTGTTTCTTATTCAACACAAGTGAGTTTGTTACTTACGCATGAGACATCGGAGCAATGTATGTGATTTTCAACATATCAATGTATGTTTCTAAGTATATATAATTTGGGTTAATTAATGTTTAGGGAGCCTTAAGATATAATTATAAATTCATAGTTAATTATTCAATCCAAATGTGACTAAGGCGATGTGTCAATGGTATTTTAACATAAACCTAAAAAGAGATATTGTTTTGACAATTTTTCAGTGTTCTAAACTATTACATTAATTAATGTTTACATGTAGTTTTAAGGGATAATTGTAAAATCTATTGTTTTTAATATTTAATTTTAATATAGGGCTATTTATAAAAATAGTACTTGTAATAAGATTTCTTATATAATAACACTATCTTAACATTGGTTTTAAAAGGGACGTTGTTTTGATAGATGTTCAGTGTTCAAGTTAAACGGTCAATTAAAGTTTACTAAGTTTTTAATAAAATAATTGTATAAATTAATAGTGAAACATTTAATTTAGATTAATATTCAACCTATTTATAAAATGATACTTTTAATAATATTTCTAATACTAATAATATTTTAACATTAGCTTAAAAGGGATGTTGTGATGACAGCTAGCCAGGGGCATTCGATGCTGCAACCATGTTTACATTATTGAACCGCAACATACAATTAAAAACTACATTTGTTTTCATATTTTAATTAATGTTGTTAGTGTGGATCAATAAACATTTATTGAAGTCTAAGTTTGATTTTGATTTGTCTGACCCATGACAACAGTATGTGTATGTATTTATTCATTGGAATAAGAATTTAAAATTCGTCTATCGACACAGATTCTATCTCTAGCGGAGATAAAACGAGCAGAAAAATTTTTATAATGTGGAAATATAATTTTAATTCTTTTCCTAGACATTAGTCGAGGCACGATCACTTCAGCCAGTGTCATATTAACGTATTTATTAATTTATTTATATGTACATTGGAGAAAAGAATATATAAAATTCCCATTGAAGTTCTTAAAAATATTTACACACCTTGAAAGAGTATATAGCAATTTGATTTTGTGGATTTATATACATATTTCTATAAAGTATATTATATTAAGTATATTATAAATTAACTAATGAATTCTTTGAATTAATTAATGAATTCTTTACTTATTTAATTTTGTAAATAAATATAAATATCTTCACGCAATTCCCAATACAGGGGTAGACAGAGGGTCAAGAATCTCCTGAACAATTAAGTCCCTTGTTACCTTCCACCGAAGATGATAGGACAACGTGACAGGTGGCATTGTCGCCACCTTTATGTCAAACCAACAATGAAATTCATACATAAGTTTTTGAAAAACTCATTGGTACTGCCACCTGGGGATCGAACTCAGGTCTCTCGACTCGAAATTCCGACCATAACAACTCGGCTATCGTGACTATTTAATTTTGTATTATTATTAATTAATATATTTTTCTTAGTCAATGATTATGCAACTGTCTGTATTAGACTGTCTCCCGCAAGATGCTGCGACGACCTGCAGAACGTGCGGGAAGTCGTCAGGTGCAAACACAGGACCTTCTATGTGGCGATCCTTAGGAGGAGCGTATGTTCAGCAGTGAACTTCTGTTAGACTGTTATGATGACGATGATCTGATAAAGTACATGTCACATGAGATATTGCCAATTACACTTTGTTAGTTGAAAGGTCATTTATTGAATGACAACGTTATCGATTAGTCTACCATCTCTAGATGTATGTTTCTGTTTAAATATTTGAGATTTTGATGTTTTATACTTTTGAAATATTTAGTATTGAATATGACCTGTAGCAATACACGCAAATTACACTAATTTTTACTAACAACTTTGTCTCATGCACCAGTGTAGATATCGCGTTCTCATACTTGATATGCGTTTTCGTGTGTCTTTCAACATTAACATTATTTAAACAGAGATAAGTAGCCACTTATAATATGTACAGTGAGGGCAGAGTTAGGAGTTTGTAGGATTTAAACTTATAACAACTTCAAGTAGTTTAAATTGAATTGGCTATCGTGACTTTCTTGGATTGGCTTGTGAGGCATCTCTAAATCGAAGCTAAGGGTTGATGATTTACATGTGCATACAGATCCTCTCTGTCCGTGAGTTTAGAAGAGGCGACAGAGGAGAGCCCTACCTACCTACCTATCTCGAAAAATACCAGATTAAAATAATAAGCAAACTGGTGACCAAGCGATCGCCAATCTGCCTGAATATTATGCGAAGCCTGTAAGAATCAATCCTGAAATGGACTTTCATGGGCTGTTTTATGTATATACTCAAACTAACCCGTTCGTAGCACTATAACAAAATGAATAGTATCACTAGGTAATTGCAACCCGTTCTGTGATATCAGTATCACTTGCAGGATGCGCTCATTTTGTTTAATTTGACTCTCTTAGTTAAGATAATATACTCGTAAAGATGTAACGGGATATATCAG
>JAGSMR010000860.1:0-12854 GCA_029286605.1 Sericinus montela | reverse complement strand
GGAATCAGAATTAGGGAGGGAGGTGTGTGGCCACCGGTTACCTGCACTCACCAGACGAAACGCAGAAGTTTGTTAGACTTACCACGCCGGTGTTCTGCGACGTCGCGGTACCTCCTCGGTCGAGCCGGCCCATTCATGCAACAACAAAACTGATGCGTGGCTTTACCACTGTTAAAAGTGCGGATCGAAATAATTAAATTTTCTAGATCTCTGACTATTTCCTTGAAGGAAAATGTGTGTAGTTATAAAAAAAACTTTTATCAAGTTAGATTAGAATGTATAGAATTTTAATCACCGTTCATTGTTATCTAGAGAGCTTCGCTAACATTCTATCTCGTTCCAAGATTAATCTGGGTTCTTTCAGTTTAAGTTAATTCATTTAGTTAGTCCGCCTCAATCTTTTCTAAAGAGATGTAATTAAGAAAATACGGAGACAATGTTACAGTTTTAATCAGCCATTAATTAGAAATGGAGTATTAATTTCCTATATTGGATTTTTTAAATTATCTTGCAATTTACCATACTGGGGTAGACAGAGGTCTAGACAGTTATGTCCTTTTGTCCCACCTTTCACCTAATACAATTTAGGACAGTGCGACAGGTGGAGAACCTGTCGCCGTCTTAATTTCCAAGCCAACGATGTTAATCCTACATAAGTTTTGAAAAAAGTAATTGGTACGAGCCTATCACCTGGAGATCGAACTCTTGACTCGAATTCAGACGTTATCACACCTCCGCTATTAGGACTTTTTTTAACTTTTTAACATATTTTAATTGTTTTAAATTTTAATCAACGGTCTTGTATTGCATTGTAAAGGGAAAAAGCCTTAAAATGCAATTGGCTGCCGGCAGATTATAGGTTAATCATCTTGAAAAGTACCAGATCAAATTTAGCAGACCGGCGACGGATAGTAGTCAGGTCTCAGGGCAGGTTATATTGTTAATTTATTTAAAACTAGCTACGCCCTGAAGCTTAAAAATAGCTTTATTATGAAACTACCGGATACGTTTACTTTTATATACATTTCGTGAAAAGCTTTAATTTGGTATAACAAACAGACACTTCAATTTTATGTAAATGTATAGATTTTAACAATAAGTCAGAAGGTCACGTCACGTGCAGCCAGTGCAACTGATTTCAATTACTCGATATCCGCAATCAGGCACATTCTGCTTCGCTTTATTTTCATCCGACCGATTGCGCTACGTGGATATTTTGATATTTAAATTTTTTCAAGCTGATAAATCACTTTATTTCAATTTGATTTTGCTTTCATAAAAGCAATCGGTATGTTTTGAATGTACAGCGGAAAATAATATAACCATTCAGTAATTGGTATTAGAATTTTTTCACCTTTACGCATTTCACCTGAACTGGGTGGGCCTGTCGCGGTCTTAGTGTGCAAAGGAACGGTACGATATACGTCGATAAATATTTATATAATCATTTGTCACACAAATATTTACCCCAAGCGTGATTTTAACCCGCAACCATTACTTTTCAAGACATGGTAACTACTGTCTGTATCTGGGGAGTAGCTTGAGATATTTTATTATACTCTTTATATTGTATTCGAGCTATTAAACTTTTCGATTATATTATTATATACATATTATTATATACATACATATTATTATATACATATCGGCAAGCGGATTGGCGATCGCAGTACCAGATCACTCGCACATCGGACGCTACTGCACATACCGGTCTGATATTTTTAGAGATGGTTGTCCCGCAATCCATCGGTTGCTACAACGATATTCAAGGCTGTATCCCTTAGTCGCCTGTTACAATATCCACGGGAAGAAAGGGAGTGGCAATATTCTTACGCCGTTACCACACGGATCATATTATTATCAGAATATTATTTGAAAATGAACTGAATGAATAGTTCTGAACAATTTCTAACTCTTTTTTATACGTATCTCTTTGTTTTACGCGCTGTTATTTCCTCGTCGCGTAACATACTCGTATGTTACTTGCCCCTAACCCTAAACAAACAGAAACATTGAATGTTTCCAAAATGCTTTATGATTTTCCTCAAACTTTGACATGAAAAGTTTTTTGTTTACGCCAAAATGACGTTGGGATTTTCGTCGTAAAAATCGTGTTGTTATTACTTTTTACGATTCTCTGGAAACTGAGATTTTTTCTTCTTTCTTTTTAATTGAAAGGTAGGTAGGAAAAAAGTTATACATATGATGGTAAGTTATTGACACTGATTCATTAAGACAGTATATGAAGCCTGCACTTAGGCTAATAAATGCCTTCGATAGTGAAAATTTATTTCTTTATTGATAGCGTAACGGCTTCTAGAAGTGGCACACCAATTTTGAAGATGTCCCTAGCTCTGAGTTCTTGAGTTCAATACTCGGACAGATCAAAGTAGAAAACCACTTTTCTATAGTGTCTCAGGTCTGGGTGTATGTGGTGCCTTCGTTGTTTCTGATTCCATGACACAAGTGTTTTGGCTTCTTAATTTGAGTTCAGAGTTTAGACATGATGTTGTCAAATCGTTTTTCCCATGGGTGTCGTAGGAGGTGACAAAGGAAAAAGCTTTGTAAATAGCTGCAACTGCTGACAGATGGTGGCATATCCACCCCGAAAATTAGTATACTAGAATTCAGTACACCGGTGATGGCCCATAGGGTCTATGATGTAAGGTGTCTGGAACAGCGCTCGTCAATCCGCTTACCTAGCGTGAATATCATGGCAATCCCTTCCTAGCAAGGTTTCCTATCAATTGTAACACCAGAAGAACTAGGGATTGAAAAAAGAAGAAAATATGCAATTTTAATGATTTTAAAGCATATTTATACTGAATTTTATGATATTAAAGAGAAAAAGTCAACATTTGAACTGACACGGACGGGATTCGAACCCGCGACCTTCGCCGATCTGTGGCGACGCTCTTACCTCCCAGCCACCGTGTCTTGCACGCATCAGTTGAAATTGTAACTCTGTATTCTCTTATATTACTTATGCCTTGTTTATTGGCATAGTTAAAAAGTTAAAGTTTTAACTTTGTTCTCTTTAATTAATCAACATAAAAGTTCAGCATAAATGTGCTTTAAAATCAATAAAATTGCATATTAAAAATTAAAGTAGGCGATATCGTATTGATAATTCCTAACTGAAAAGTCAGGATTATCAAATTGTCACTTGCAAAAGGGATAACAGATAGCGCCTATGCCAATAAACAAGGCATAAGTAATATAAGAGAATACAGAGTTTAAATTTCAACTGATGCGTGTGAGACACGGTGAAGGTCGAAGGTAAGAGCGTCGCCTCGAAACGGCGAAGATCGCGGGTTCGAATTCCGTCCGTGTCCGATGAAATTTTAACTTTTTTCTCTTTAATTTAATAACAAAGAAGAAAGAAAATATTAAATATAGAATAAATAGATAGGGATAACAAATATCGAGAAGGACGATGAAGAACAGCAAAAGCTCTGGTGAAAATGGTGGCAATCTTTTGGGGAGGCCTATATTTAGCAAAATAATAGTCACTATAGCTGAGAGGTTGCATGATCGATTTTCGAGTCAAGAGACCCGAGTCGATCTCCAGTTCATACTGATCATGGTCATGGTACTCTCCATGATCATGATACTCATCAAAATTTATGTACGATTTTATCGGTTACATAAAGATGGCGACAGGCTCAGCATTGGACACGTTGTCCCAAAAATGTCTTCGGTGGAAGGTAGGACGAAAGGACTTAATTGTCTGGACGTCTATCTGCCCCAATATTGAAAATAGCGTGTAGATTTTTTTTTTGTTATTGTACATTATCCAAGTAATATTGCAAAAGCCGAAGTTTGTATTAAGTCGTTGTTATGAAATTCCGCCCAGATGGCTACAGTCTCACTACCTGTATTGGTGTTCCTAAGTTCCGGTGACATTACAAAAATTCAAAAAAAGAATTGGATTCGCAGGAGGTAGGTCTCCAATATTTTTTTTTTCAAAAGTAAAACAAAAGTAATTTTCTGAGGTCTGGCCGTTTTGCCTTGTTGTTTCCGATTCCTTAACACAAGTGCTTAAACTGCTTACTTTGGAATCAGAGGAACATATGTTGTCACTATCTATGTGTGGATTTATCTGGTAGTGCGATCGCCTATCTGCCTGCCTTGTCTTCTCGCGTTGTCACATTCATGTAACAACAAAAGCAAGTATTCCTCTATCTACGACGTAATGAATTTCGCGGAAATATTCCAGAATTTCTTCATAATATTCTAGATTCTTAGAAAAGTCTAGACGGGAATCTATTTCCACGCGTACGAATTCGCGGGCTTTAAGTTAATATTACAATACAAATAATTTAACACTGCCGGAACCAAAACTAGAAATGTACAAAGCTGGACCTTACTACAGATCTATTTTAATTTATTATAATTTGCCAGAATCCATAAAAATAATTACTATAGAAAAACAGATTAATTTAAAAACTAAAAAGAGATTAATTTAAAATCTACTTATACAAAACAGTTATTATTCTATAAAAGAATATATGTCGGATATAGCACTGAAACACTATATTGTATAATCATTGACAAAGAAAAATATATTTATTAATAATAATACAAAATTAATAAATAAATAATTCAATAATTAATTTAAAGAATTCATTAGTTAATTTTAATATAATAAATATAACATAATATACTATATAGTAATATATATCAACAAAAATCAAATTGCTATATACTCTTTCAGGGTGTATACATTTTTTTAATAACTTCAAATGGGAAATCTATATTTTCATTTCTCCAATGTTTGTACATATACAAATAAATAAATAAATGAATACGTTAATATGACACCTAGGACTGAGGTGATCGTGCCCGAATAATGTCTAGAAAAGAGTTAATATTGTATTTCCAACATTATAATAATTTCTTTCGCCTGTTTTATCTCCGCTAGAGATAGACTCTACGTCGATAGACGAATTTAAATTCTTATTCCAATGAATAAATACACACATACTGTTGTCAAGGGACAAACAAATCAAATTCAAACTTAGACTACAATAAATGTTGCTTGATCCACACTAACAACATTAATTAAAATATGAAATCAAATGTAGTTTTTTAATTGTATGTTGCGTCTAACATCAAACATGGTTGCAGCATCGAATGGCCCCTGGCTAGTTTTTCAATACAACATCCCTATTAAGTCAATGTTAAAATAATATTATAACATTGGAAATGTTATTAAAAGTACCATTTTTATAAATAGGTCGAATATTAATTTTCACTGTTAATTTATACAATTGTCTATTAAAACTTAGTAAACTTTAATGAACCGTTTAACTTGAACACTGAACATCTATCACAACAACGTCCCTTTTAAAATCAATGTTAAGATAGTATTATTTACAAAAGAAATCTTATTACAAATACTGTTTTTATAAATAGCCTCAGTATATTAAAAACAACGGATTTATAATGATCCCTTAAAACTATGTAAACATTAATTAACGCAATAGCTATGAACACTGAAAAAGTAGTCAAAACAATATCTCTTTTTAGGCTTATGTTAATATAGCATTGGAAACATGGTTATAAATGGCCTCATTTACATTTGGATTTAATAAATAACTATCAATTTGTAAATATAACTAAAGTATCTCTAAACATTAATTAACCCAACAATACATACGTAGAAACATACATTGATAGGTTGAAAATCACATACATTGCTCCGATGTCTCATGCGTAAGTAGCAAACTCACTTGTGTTATGGAATAAGAAACGACGAATGGGCCACAAATACCCAGACCCGAGACATGTAGAAAAAGTAGATTTACTCTTTAAGATTTTCCCCTTAGTCTATACCCATAGCATATTTAGGCACATAGAGACCCAAAGGAATAATACCCTTCCTAAATACAAAGGTTAGGTTAGGTTATGTTAGGTTATATTGTTAGGTATAGCTTAGGTTGCGAGGTGTCTGGTAGTACGATCGCCTATCTGCCTGCCAAGCGTGGCGATTACGGCACGCGAGAGGCCTATGTCCAGCAGTGGACTACTGCAAGCTGTTATGTGTGTTCGTTATATAAGTGTAATGTAAAACATATTGTAGTCACAATAGCCGAGTAGTTGGGTGGTCGGAATTTCGAGACGAGAGACCCGAGTTCGATCCCCAGGTGGCAGGCTCGTACCAATGGGTTTTTTAAAAACACTTATGTTCGAATTATATCGTTAGCTTGGACATAAAGACGGCGACGGGCTCACCACCTGTCACGTTGTCCCGAAAATATCTTCGGTGAAAGGTGGGTCGTAGGGACTTAATTGTCTAGATTAGACCTCTGTCTCTACCCCTGTATTGGGAATTGCTTGAAGATATTTAGTTATTTAATATTTCCTTATATTCTCGCCATATTCATACCTCTACCTCTATGGCACGCCCTCTCGCTAAGTAAAATAATAATTATTATAAGAACGCTAATTTCCGAGTGCCGCCGTGTTATATTGTTTATTACAAGAAAGCAAACGATAAGAAGAAAACCTGCCTGCATAGACAAAGGAAGAAAACTGCAAGAAATTCCTGGCCCATGGGGCATGAGGTTCTTTGTAAACGAGTAGTATACTTATTCCATTTTTGTCCTACATATTAACGCACATTCGCACCGCATACGTTATTATTATTCCTTATGAATGATATATTAATGTGACATACATAAAGTTGGTAAAAAAATTTTAAATTTGATGCTTTTTAGACTGAATTAGTTCCAGCGCTCTTTAAAATATGTGACTTCAAGATTGTATTGAGTGAAAGGAAATGTTTTGCTTACGTCCCTTTTAAAATCAATGTAAAGATAGTATTATTATAAAAAAAATTTTATTACAAATACTGTTTTTATAAATAGCCTCAGTATATTACAATTAAATATTAAGAACAATGGATTTATGATTATCCCTTAAAACTATGTAAACATTAATTAACGCAATAGCTATGAACACTGAAAAATTAGTCAAAACAATATCTCTTTTTAGGCTTATGTTAAAATACCATTGGACACATGGCCATAAATGGCCTTAGTTACATTTGTTGTATTCTTAACATTAATTAAGCCAACAATACATACGTAGAAACATACATTGATAGGTTGCAAATCACATACATTGCTCCGATGTCTGATGCGTAAGTAGCAAACTCACTTGTGTTATGGAATAAGAAACAACGAATGGGCCACAAATACCCAGACCCAAGACATGTAGAAAAAGTAGATTTTCCCCTTAGTCTATACCCAAAGCATATTTAAGCACATAGGTGCCCAAAGGAATAATACCCGTTCTAAGTACAAAGGTTAGGTTAGGTTATGTTAGGTTAGGTTGCGAGGTGTCTGGTAGTACGATCGCCTATCTGCCTGCCAAGCATGGCGATTTCGGCACGCGAGAGGCCTATGTCCAGCAGTGGACTACTGCAAGCTGTAGATGTGTGTACGTTATATAAGTGTAATGTAATATTAGTCGAATGTAATATTTGCAACTTAATAAAATAAAAAAATCGTTCATACTGAAAATTTCACACACACACACACACACACTTATGTCCCGCTGGCCGAGAGGCTCCATGTCCCGCCGCGGACCGCGAGCCGGCTCATTCCTTACTTTCATTCTGAAAGGTTCGCCACGTTTGTACTGGCATCGGGCGTTATTTCTTCTTTGAAATGCCGTCGAGAAGCCCTTACACTAAACTTACGGCTGTAGTATCAGAGGGAGAGACATAATGTTGATGCAGACACGTTATGATGTTTACTTTTATTAATTTTAATGTCATATCCCATAACATATAGAGCAATATTACCTTATATTTTCGCCATATTCATTCCTCTCCCTCTATGGAACGCCCTCTCGCTCAATAAAATAATAATTATTATGAGAATTATTAAGAATTTAAATTCATATTAAATTTTATGCTTTTAGATCATAGAAAAATCATATTAAATTTTATGCTTTTTAGACTGAATATGTTGCAGTGCTCTTTAAAATATGTGACTTCAAGATTGTATTGAGGAAAGGAAATGTTTTGCTTACGTCCCTCTAAAAATCAATGTAAAGATAGTATTATTATAAAAGAAATTTTATTACAAATACTGTTTTTATAAATAGCCTCAGTATATTACAATTAAATATTAAAACAATGGATTTATGATTATTCCTTAAAACTATGTAAACATTAATTACTGCAATAGCTATGAACATTGAAAAATTAGTCAAAACAATATCTCTTTTTAGGCTTATGTTAAAATACCATTGGACACATGACCATAAATGGCCTTAGTTACATTTGTTGTATTCTAAATATTAATTAACCCAACAATACATACGTAGAAACATACATTGATAGGTTGAAAATCACATACATTGCTCCGATGTCTGATGCGTAAGTAGCAAACTCACTTGTGTGGAATAAGAAACAACGAATGGGCCACAAATACTCAGACATATAGAAAAAGTAGATTTTCCCCTTAGTCTATACCCAAAGCATATTTAAGCACATAGGTGCCCAAAGGAATAATACCCGTTCTAAGTACAAAGGTTAGGTTAGGTTAGGTTATGTTAGGTTAGGTTGCGAGGTGTCTGGTAGTACGATCGCCTATCTGCCTGCCAAGCATGGCGATTTGGGCACGCGAGAGGCCTATGTCCAGCAGTGGACTACTGCAAGCTGTAGATGTGTGTACGTTATATAAGTGTAATGTATAAGTCGAATGTAATATTTGCAACTTAATAAAATAAAAAATCGTTCATACTGAAAATTTCACATACACACACACCCTTATGTCCCGCTGGCCGAGAGGCTCCATGTCCCGCCGCGGACCGCGAGCCGGCTCATTCCTTACTTTCATTCTGAAAGGTTCGCCACGTTTGTACTGGCATCGGGCGTTATTTCTTCTTTGAAATGCCGTCGAGAAGCCCTTACACTAAACTAATGGCTGTAGTATCAGAGGGAGAGACATAATGTTGACGCAGACACGTTATGATGTTTACTTTTATTAATTTTAATGTCATATCCCATAACATATAGAGCAATATTACCTTATATTTTCACCATATTCATTCCTCTACCTCTATGGCACGCCCTCTCGCTCAATAAAATAATAATTATTATGAGAATTATTAAGAATTTAAATTCATATTAAATTTTATGCTTTTTAGATCATAGAAAAAAAATCATATTAAATTTTATGCTTTTTAGACTGAATATGTTGCAGTGCTCTTTAAAATATGTGACTTCAAGATTGTATTGAGTCAAAGGAAATGTTTTGCTTACGTCCCTCTAAAAATCAATGTAAAGATAGTATTATTATAAAAGAAATTTTATTAAAAATACTGTTTTTATAAATAGCCTCAGTATATTACAATTAAATATTAAAAACAATGGATTTATGATTATTCCTTAAAACTATGTAAACATTAATTAACGCAATAGCTATGAACACTGAAAAATTAGTCAAAACAATATCTCTTTTTAGGCTTATGTTAAAATACCATTGGACATATGGCCATAAATGGCCTTAGTTACATTTGTTGTATTCTAAATATTACTTAACCCAACAATACATACGTAGAAACATACATTGATAGGTTGAAAATCACATACATTGCTCCGATGTCTGATGCGTAAGTAGCAAACTCACTTGTGTTATGGAATAAGAAACAACGAATGGGCCACAAATACCCAGACCCAAGACATGTAGAAAAGTAGATTTTCCCTTAGTCTATACCCATAGCATATTTAAGCACATAGATGCCCAAAGGAATAATACCCGTTCTAAGTACAAAGGTTAGGTTAGGTTAGGTTGCGAGGTGTCTGGTAGTGCGATCGGCAATCTTCCTGCCAAGCGTGGCGATTACGGCACGCGAGTGGCCTATGTCCAGCAGTGGACTACTGCAAGCTGTAGATGTGTGTACGTTATATAAGTGTAATGTAATATTAGTCGAATGTAATATTTGCAACTTAATAAAATAAAAAAATCGTTCATACTGAAAATTTCACATACACACACACCCTTATGTCCCGCTGGCCGAGAGGCTCCATGTCCCGCCGCGGACCGCGAGCCGGCTCATTCCTTACTTTCATTCTGAAAGGTTCGCCACGTTTGTACTGGCATCGGGCGTTATTTCTTCTTTGAAATGCCGTCGAGAAGCCCTCACACTAAACTAACGGCAGCAGTATCGGAGAAAGAGACATAGTGTTGACGCAGACAAGTTGTAATGTTTACTTTTTAATTAATTTTAATGTCATAACCCAAAACATATAGAGCAAGATTTCTTTATTATTTTTTATTTGTAGTCACGATAGCCGAGTGGTTGGGTGGTCGGAATTTCGAGACGAGAGACCTGAGTTCGACCAATGGGTTGGACAAAAACACTTATGTCCGAATTATATCATTGGCTTAGACATAAAGACGGCAACGGGCTCACCACCTGTAACGTTATCCCGAAAATATCTTCGTTGGAAGGTGGGTCGAAGGGACTTAATTGTCTAGATTAGACCTCTGTCTACCCCTGTATTGGGAATTGCTTGAAGATATTTAGTTATTTAATATTTCCTTATATTCTCGCCATATTCATTCCTCTACCTCTATGGCACGCCGCTCTCACTAAATAAAATAATTATTATAATGAGATCGCTAATTTCCTAGTGTAAACTTAGTAAACTTTAATAAACCGTTTAACTTGAACACTGAACATTTATCACAACAACGTCCCTTTTAAAATCAATGTTAAGATAGTATTATTATAAAAGAAATCTTATTACAATTACTGTTTTATAAATAGCCTCAGTATATTAAAACAACGGATTTATAATGATCCCTTAAAACTATGTAAACATTAATTAACGCAATAGCTATGAACACTGAAAAAGTAGTGAAAACGATATCTCTTTTTAGGCTTATGTTAATATAGCATTGGAAACATGATTATAAATGGCCTTATTTACATTTGGATTTAATAAATAACTATCAATTTGTAAATATAACTAAAGTATCTCTAAACATTAATTAACCCAACAATACATACGTAGAAACATACATTGATAGGTTGAAAATCACATACATTGCTCCGATATCTCATGCGTAAGTAGCAAACTCACTTGTGTTATGGAATAAGAAACGACGAATGGGCCACAAATACCCAGACCCGAGACATGTAGAAAAGTAGATTTACTTTAAGATTTTCCCTTAGTCTATACCCATAGCATATTTAAGCACATAGATGCCCAAAGGAATAATACCTTCCTAAATACAAAGGTTAGGTTAGGTTATGTTAGGTTATATTGTTAGGTATAGCTTAGGTTGCGAGGTGTCTGGTGGTGCGATCGCCAATCTGCCTGCCAAGCGTGGCGATTACGGCACGCGAGAGGCCTATGTCCAGCAGTGGACTACTGCAAGCTGTTATGTGTGTTCGTTATATAAGTGTAATGTAAAACATATTGTAGTCACAATAGCCGAGTAGTTGGGTGGTCGGAATTTCGAGACGAGAGACCCGAGTTCGATCCCCAGGTGGCAGGCTCGTACCAATGGGTTTTTTAAAAACACTTATGTTCGAATTATATCGTTAGCTTGGACATAAAGACGGCGACGGGCTCACCACCTGTCACGTTGTCCCGAAAATATCTTCGGTGAAAGCTGGGTCGTAGGGACTTAATTGTCTAGATTAGACCTCTGTCTACCCCTGTATTGGGAATTGCTTGAAGATATTTAGTTGTTTAATATTTCCTTATATTCTCGCCACATTCATACCTCTACCTCTATGGCACGCCCTCTCGCTAAGTAAAATAATAATTATTATAAGAACGCTAATTTCCGAGTGCCGCCGTGCTACTTACGCATGAGATATCGGAGCAATGTATGTGATTTTCCACCTATCAATGTATGTTTCTACGTATGTATTGTTGGGTTAATTAATGTTTAGAGATACTTTAGTTATATTTACAAATTGATAGTTATTTGTTAAATCCAAATGTAAATAAGGCCATTTATAATCATGTTTCCAATGCTATATTAACATAAGCCTAAAAAGAGATATCGTTTTCACTACTTTTTCAGTGTTCATAGCTATTGCGTTAATTAATGTTTACATAGTTTTAAGGGATCATTATAAATCCGTTGTTTTTAATATACTGAGGCTATTTATAAAAACAGTAATTGTAATAAGATTTCTTTTATAATAATACTATCTTAACATTGATTTTAAAAGGGACGTTGTTGTGATAAATGTTCAGTGTTCAAGTTAAACGGTTTATTAAAGTTTACTAAGTTTACACTAGGAAATTAGCGATCTCATTATAATAATTATTTTATTTAGTGAGAGCGGCGTGCCATAGAGGTAGAGGAATGAATATGGCAAGAATATAAGGAAATATTAAATAACTAAATATCTTCAAGCAATTCCCAATACAGGGGTAGAGGTCTAATCTAGACAATTAAGTCCCTTCGACCCACCTTCCAACGAAGATATTTTCGGGACAACGTTACAGGTGGTGAGCCCGTCTCCGTTTTTATGTCCAAGCCAATGATATAATTCGAACATAAGTGTTTTTGTCCAACCCATTGGTCGAACTCAGATCTCTCGTCTCGAAATTCCGACCACCCAACCACTCGGCTATCGTGACTACAAATAAAAAATAATAAAGAAATCTTGCTCTATATGTTTTGGGTTATGACATTAAAATTAATTAAAAAGTAAACATTACAACTTGTCTGCGTCAACACTATGTCTCTTTCTCCGATACTGCTGCCGTTAGTTTAGTGTGAGGGCTTCTCGACGGCATTTCAAAGATGAAACAACGCCCGATGCCAGTACAAACGTGGCGAACCATTCAGAATGAAAGTAAGGAA
>JAGSMR010000858.1:0-11450 GCA_029286605.1 Sericinus montela | reverse complement strand
CGATAAAAGCTGTTGTTGGATCTCAAGATTTGTGTTATATTCGGAGACAAGAACAATTTTTATCTAAACTTTCCAACGCAATAACGCAGCATCTGAGCAACTTTTAGAGGTCACTGAACTTAAAATAAATAAAAAATATTTTTTACAATGTTTCAAAGTGTTAGGCCTTTTATAAAAAGTACATAAATGTAATGTTCATTTTAAAATGAATTACAAATTAAGTACTCCAGTGACATTACGTATAGAGTTGCGTATAAAGCGGTCAAGAATACCCAAGTGACTTCAAAGTACGGTCTGCGGTGCAATTCAAAAGCAGAATTTATAATGATTCACCGTTCTAACATTGCTACCTTACGTTTGTTTATAGTTAATTTGCTTTAACAAGACCACTAACTCTTTCTCTGATTATAAATCATCTGGATTAGTACCACAGCCTAGCATGTCACCATATATCAGATTAACAAGAGTTGTGTTCCGATTTGAAGGATAAAGACAACCAGAGTTATTGCGAGTAATGATTACGAGGTGTACGTTTTCCATGTCAGCCTTAACAGGTTACAGTGCCTTCGATTGAAGAGGTTGTTTGCCGCATTTTATGGGCTGCTGCAGATACTGCAAAAATCGGTATACTATAGTGTAGTCTGCAACAACTTTTCATCCAGATCATATATATACTTAACGACTTACGAAAGATCATTGTTGGACTTAGATCCCCCCCTTAGGAGCACTTGTGAGTAACCAGACAACTCGCATCTTAGAAGTTGCTGTCTGTGATGATGCTTTGCTTAATTATGACCAGGAATATTTTCTCGCCTACTGTCGATCATCAAAGGTAACTAAGACTTTTCTCTATATCGCCTATTAAGATACCCTCGAAAAAGGGTTTTTTATGTTCTAACACTATTACTCATTTACTGACTGACTTGATTCAACGTGACTATCTCACAATTATTAAAGAGAAAGAGGAGAAACATTTTATTCTTTAATTTAATAACAAAAGTTCAAACATAACTTGTATGCTTTAAAATCAATAAAAATTGCGTAATATCTCACAATTATTAAAGAGAAAGAGGAGAAACATTTTATTCTTTAATTTAATAACAAAAGTTCAAACATAACTTGTATGCTTTAAAATCAATAAAAATTGCGTAATATCTCACAATTATTTTTACAATTAAAATAAAATGTTCTAACACTATTACTCATTTACTGACTGACTTGATTCAACGTGACTATCTCACAATTATTAAAGAGAAAGAGGAGAAACATTTTATTCTTTAATTTAATAACAAAAGTTCAAACATAACTTGTATGCTTTAAAATCAATAAAAAATTGCGTAATATCTCACAATTATTAAAGAGAAAGAGGAGAAACATTTTATTCTTTAATTTAATAACAAAAGTTCAAACATAACTTGTATGCTTTAAAATCAATAAAAAATTGCGTAATATCTCACAATTATTAAAGAGAAAGAGGAGAAACATTTTATTCTTTAATTTAATAACAAAAGTTCAAACATAACTTGTATGCTTTAAAATCAATAAAAATTGCGTAATATCTCACAATTATTAAAGAGAAAGAGGAGAAACATTTTATTCTTTAATTTAATAACAAAAGTTCAAACATAACTTGTATGCTTTAAAATCAATAAAAATTGCGTAATATCTCACAATTATTTTTACAATTAAAATAAAATGTTCTAACACTATTACTCATTTACTGACTGACTTGATTCAACGTGACTATCTCACAATTATTAAAGAGAAAGAGGAGAAACATTTTATTCTTTAATTTAATAACAAAAAGTTCAAACATAACTTGTATGCTTTAAAATCAATAAAAAAATTGCGTAATATCTCACAATTATTTTTACAATTAAAATAAAATGTTCTAATACTTTAAAATTACATTAATCGACTCCCTGCAACATTTTGTTCTTTGTAGCTTACTTTAGGTGAGACCTTTGTTCAACAGTGGACTATTAATGGGCAGTGAAGAAGAAGAGACTTACATTAATCAGCTTTACCCTCACTATTTAATGAATCAGAAGTTGTAGTACAGTTTAATTTCTTATTTTAATAAAGTCAATATGAGGAATATTGACTTTATTAAAATAAGAAATTAAACTTTATTAAACTCTTTGTGAATAGCATCAAGTTGTCCCTTCTACAACATAGGTATTGGTTTCGACTTCTGCCTGGAGGTTAGAGCGAGCGATTTATTAAGCATTGCTAAACTTTTAATTGCGTTCTGGTCACAAGTTGAACTTAACTTGCAAATATAATAAATTATTTACTAAACCATATTTAATTTTTATTATATAATTTATTGCAAATAACGTAAACATAACAAAATACGTCACGACGACGACGATACGACTTATTGGGAAAAAACCTAATCAATTTAAAAGTTATTCACATATATGTCTAAGAATGATATTTAAAATTATTTAATTATACTTTCACGTAATTTCTCAGTAACCAAACTATATCTATATTTGGACCCTCTATTAAAAATAAGTAGACCGATGATGGACAGTGGTGTCAATGGTACGAGATGCCTGGTAATGAGATCTTTAATCTTTTAACTTTCCAAGCATGGCAGATCCTTCTTATGGGAGGTATCATAGTCTGCCAGTAACTTAAACAGGCCGTTAAAAAGAATAAGTACGTATGAAAAGTATTTGCTCAAATGTCATGTTAAACTTTACGTTTTTTTAATTAACCAATACTAATTCAGGGAAATTTTTCCTTTGTTTGGCCTAATTTATTTATATTTATTTATTTATTTATCTTCACGCACAATCCCTGACGGGGTAGCCAGAGAGAACACATCGCCAAGTGTCACGATCCCTACATACTTCTTTCGCTTCTTTCAGATTCATCATCTTCTTCATACATGCACGTCTAGGTATCCGAGTACTCTTGACCCTCCTCTCTTCGAGCAATTTTTGGCCTAATTAATTTTTATTAATATTTATGGAGATCCTTAATTGCCAAAGTTCGGAAAGTTTCACTGTCTACCGCAAGAAATGTTAATAATAGTCTTAATTCCTGCAGTTATTAAGGAAACTGATTCAGTAAATGAATAATTTGATAGTTAAACTTTACCGTTGTTTTCGCTTTCTTAATTAAATGGCAATAATTTTTGTAGTAATGGGAAGAAGCGAGCAAACAAGATAACGAGTTTTGACAGGCTACATCTAGATTTGTAATTTAATATTTCTTAGTTTGTTATTTTCACTAACTTTTTTTAGTAACTTTTTATAAATGTCATACTTTACATAATTTTTCAAAGACGTGATTAATTTCCGGGTGGCTGTCTGCACCTGTCGCTGATGATGCCATGTTCGACCCATCGTTCACAGCAGTCGAGTGGGGGAAAACGTTAAAGGATAGCCGTTCGCTGACCTTAGTATCCAAGTCAACGGTACAATTTCCTCGCGTAGATATATATTTTCATACATAAATAATCATGTATGCATTATTTAGCTTATCTCCCAAAAACCTCAAATTGTTATATGCGGTTTCTGTTAGGCGAAAAATAGTTTTAATTTCAAAATTGTGTTAAAGCTCGTCAAACTTCAGAAATACTAAAGCTTCATGTCAGGTCTTCGTTCCTTAAATCATGAATAGCGAGCAAGAAATTGTATGAAATGCGTGGAATTTTAATTTTGTTCCCTGTACTAACTAAAACTTAATTATCTTATAGTCAAGGAATACGACTTTTATACGATTTTTGGACAATTTCAATTTCGAGTAGTTCTCCTAATTACCACTCTCAATATTAAAACAATATGACACTAGGATATCATTCAAGACTACGAAACGTTCTAATTCCGATTCCGATAGATAGGACTTTTGTTCCAGAGTAAGCCCCCTGGAATAATAACAAATATATTTTAATCGTTTTAGTATTTCTTATGTTATGCAGTTTACGACGTGAAATAACTATGTATAGGTTTCTAATTCCGAAAGACCATTGGTTGCGACCGTTTTTTTGACTGAAAATTGGGACTGAAACATACGCAAAACTTCACCAGAACGGTCACAAGCAGCAGCGTCTTAGGCGTAAAGTAAATCCTTACGCCTAAGACGCTTAAACATAAATTTACGGCATCGTTATATTTCTACCCGCAATAAAAAAAATGTATCCCTAAATTCCCAAGGCAACGGGAATATCAACATGACGTTATAACATGAAATAAACTATTTTTGAGATATAACAGTGAGTAGAATTGAACGAAAACGTCATGCCACTCCAGTTTAGAGAATCGCAATCAACGTTCACCGCAATTCAATTAAAACTTGTTCAAGTCCTTGGCTCTTTTTCGTATTGTAAAAAATTCTATCGTTTTAACCACATTCGAGTTCGTAGAAAGTATTACAAGAGTGTTCATAAGGGAGAAGTCAAATTAGTAATATAATTAAATTTAGGGGTTTTAATTTTTTAAATTATATTTAAGAAAGGTTAAGAGTACTCGGATAACCCCACGTAAGGATACATGGCGATCTGTTCTCACGTGAAGTTTATTTCAATACTTACCTGAAATTTTTATTAAATTTAAAAGTCAAAGAACTCAACCACCTTAATTTTAAAATAAAGGTGGCTGGTGATTAAAATGTTTGATATTAATACATAAAAAAAGTTTTGTAAAATGTTTCTTAACTGTTATTTGAATATAGTTAAAATTGAGCTGTATAAAGAGATTCTAAAAATTCTATCGATGTTATTAATGATATATTTAGTTTTATCATTCTTATATAAATGTTATATCTTACGATTCTCGGTTGTCTTTTAACTTACACACAGTAAATTATTCTATATAACTTAGGTGCTACGAAAATTTACATCTTGTTACCTCGTCGTAGCCGGAATTGGGCTGCACAGTGAAGCGAGTACAGTAAACTTGGGCAATAGAATGCCAACTAGAGTAGAGAATTCTAAATAAACATAAATACATAAATTTCGCTGAAGTTTTCAGAGTATATTCCTGCTTTGAAAATTGGTGCCTGGAAGAGTCACAATAGCCGAGTGGTTGGGTGATCGGAATTCGCGTCAGGAGACCCGAGTTCGATCCCCAAGGCTTATTTTAAAAGGAAGTTTGTTTTTCAAAAACTTACGTCCAAATTATATCGTTGGCTTGGACATTGTGATGGCGACAGTCTCACCACCAGTCACGTTCTCCCAAAAATATCTTCGTTGGAAGGTGGGTTGAAACGACTTAATTGTATAGACTTCTGTCTACCCCTGCTTTCTAAATTTTCGTGGCACCTTAATTACTTAGAATAATTAACTGCGTGTAAATTAAAAGACAACCGAAAATGGTAAGATATAAATGTACAAAAATATCTTCATGCCATTTCCACTACAGGGGTAGACAGAGGTCTAGACAATTAAGTCCTTTCAACCCACCATCCACCGAAGACATTTTTGGGACAACGTGATAGGTGGTGAGCCCGTCGCCGTCTTATTGTCCAAGCGAACGATATAAATCGTACATAAGTTGTTGAAAACCTATAGGTACGAGCCTTGGGGTTCGAACTCAGATCTCTTGACTGGAATTCTGATCACGCAAACCACTCGGCTATCGCGAATTAATATAATTTCGAATTAATATAATGAATTAACATAACGTAATTACGAATTAGTATAATGGCGTAAATAATTATAATTTTGTTAAAATTATTATGAATATATTTAGACATATATTTTGGAACTGTCCACGTACACTATAAATCTTACGTGCGGTTATAACACACAAACACGTTAGATTTATGAGATCAGAAACACTCCAATTATTTAATTACCAGATGAGCTGGCTCGGCAAGTCAAAACTTTGATAAATCTGTGACTTAAATAAAATTATCAGGCTCTAATGCTTTCGAACCATATTTAAGTAAAAATTTGCAATACAGAAAATCAGCCCACTGTAATCTTTAGTAGTGTAGTCATCAAACTGACTGCGACAAGCTGATTGTATGTTTCACAATAACTATTTTGTTTTTCTTATTGTGTATTGTATATTATTATGTGATACAGTTTAAATGTATTATGTATTTAAAATAGTTTTAAGTATTTGATATTTGTATGGCGTACTTTAAAAATAAATATATTTCTTTCTCTCTTTTAATAATTACAAATGCCAATTATAAATATGTCATTTGAATACGGGCAAGAAATTGTTAATTTTCGTTTAAGGCTAATCGAACATTATATTTATTATTTAATATAGCTTTTTTTAGGTTTGGTTTACTTCAATGGGGCCCATATCCCAACTTGCGAGTAGGTTAAGCTCTGCAGCATATGCTGTAAGAAAAATAAGACTCTTAACTGATGTACAAACGGTATAATACGCATAATCTCATATGGTGTTCTGCTATGGGGTCATGCAGCTGACGTGGAAACAGTATTTGTTTTACAAAAGAGGGCCATACGAGCTGTATATTGTCTAAATTCCCGAGCAACTCTTAAAGAGAAATTTAAAGCAATTAATATTTTAACACTGGCCTCTCAATACATATATGAAAATTTAATGTATGTGCATAAAAATATACTTTTAGTAAGACTTCTGATTTACATAATCTAAATACTTGGAACAAACACAAGCTTGTAACACCGTTTACTGGACTCCATAGAGTAAGTAACTCGTTCATAGGGCGGTGTATACGCTTCTACAGCAAAGTCCCGGTAAATGTGCAAAGCCTGTCTATTAACAGGTTTAAGCAATTTATTAAAGAAAAGCTTTATAGGAAGGGTTATTATAATATAAATGAATATATTAATGACTGTAACCCCTCGAAATGAGGTGATCGCTCCCAAGCTATTTCTAGAAAATATCACATTATATTTGTATAATGCATTATATTGTAAAAAATATTGACCAAAAAAGAGGATACCTACGGAGTTTCTTTCGCCTGTTTCTTCTCCGTTAGAGGAACCTCAATACGAAACGGTGGTAGATTAAAAATGACGATCGATAAACGAATGTATGTTCTTATATCGATGAATAAATGATTTGATTTGATTTGGTCGGACTGGTGAGCGCAACCCCACGTTTGTGTGCGAAATTTGCATGTAGGCAGGAATAATTGTTATTCGAGCCCACCCAATACCTCGAGGAAACTCAAGAGACCACTAAAGTTACCGATCACCTCGGAGAAAGACATCAGCGTACCGAGGTTCTTGGGCCTGTATGTATATTCTTTTCTGTTTATATACATACGTATTCTTTATTCATCTTAATTTCGAATTACGCATCAAAAACAAAGATTTACACATAAAAATACTTAAGCATTTTTATTTCCGTTGTTTTTTTATCGGAAACTCGGGACATAAAGCAATTGTTGTTCGTTTACAAAGCAGAATGGAAATCATTAATTTTAAGTATTATTCTCTTCAGCAAATATTTACCTTTTGCGTATTATCGATTCATTTAGTACCTGTTTTTACACCAAGCTTTAACTTCTAAAGTAAAAACAAAAAAATCACGACCACAAAAAAAAAGAAGAGCTCTTATGAATAATTTAATTGCAAAAGTTTTATTTTAATGAATACATACATTTTTTTAAAGAAAATGGAGGCAAACGAGCAGGTGGCACACGTGATGGTAAGTGATTACCGCCGCCCATGAACACCCGCAATACCAAAGGCATAGCAGATGCGTTGCCGGCCTTAGAGTGCCCCTCCCAGAATTGGGGGAGGGAGGTATGTGGGCCTCCGGTTACCTGCACTCACCAGACGAAAGGCAGAAGTTTGTTAGACTTCTACTTCACGCCGGTATCCTGTGAGGTCGTGGTACTTCCCCGGTCGAGCCGGCCCATTCATGCAACAACAAAAGCTGAAGCGAGGCTCTACCACTGTTAAAAAAAATCAATAAATGTCACGATAGCCGAATGGTTGGGTGGTCGGAATTTCGAGTCAATAGACCCGAGTTCGATCCCCAGTTGGTAGGCTCGTACTAATGGGTTTTTCAAAAACTTATGTACGAATATCGTTGGCTTGGACATAAAGGCGGCGACGGGCTCACCACCTGTCACGTTGTCCCGAAAATATCTTCGGTGAAAGGTGGGTCGAAGGGACTTAATTGTCTAGACTCGACCTCTGCCTACCCCTGTATTGGGAATTGCGTGAAGATATATATATATATATATATATATATATATATATATATATATATATATATATATATATATATATATATATATATATATATATATATATATATATATATATATATATATATATATATATATATATATATATATATATATATATATATATATATATATATATATATATATATATATATATATATATATATATTTTTCGATATTCAAGGCTGTTTCGTTTTTTTCGCCTCTTACGACAACCACGGAAGAAAGGAGTGTCAACATCTTACGCCGTTACCACACGGTGATAGCTCCTCAGATTCCAAGTTTATTAAAGTAGGTTTCAAAGTCGAAGAAACCGGTAACTTCTGAATAAATACTATTTACTAAACAATTTAAAAGTCACATTAAAAAGCTGTAATATTACGGACGTTGGATTCCGGACTGATATTTGGAATATCATCCGGTAGATGTGGCGGTAATTTTATAATTAAAAAGTTCAACATAACTGCAGTACTGTAGCATATTTAGTTATATCTTTATTAGTAATTTCCTTTATTATAAAAACAATTTTGCTAGAAATCAATAGGTATTGTACCCTTATCTATAAAATCTCTACTGGGAAATGAACATTGTACTGTTACAACAACTTAACGCTCGACGTAGTAAACGTTTAAAAGCGGGTTAATTTAATGTTCTTTCTTGAAGAACTATAAGATAAAAGATTATGTTCAAAGAAAAACTATAGTATGATGACAAGGTTGGTTTGTCTTGTAAGACCCTTAGAATATTCCCCCTTACTTTAAAACTAAGCAGATCGGTGATAGGCAGCAACGTTCAAGGTGTGCGGTGTTTGGTACTACAATCACCAAACCTTTTGTCCACACGTCGATTATAGCATATCTTATGTATGCATATCAAAAAGTTTTTTTTTTTTTAATTCTAACTCATTCCCGAATAGTGGATTTGTCAGAGGTCAATTTAGACCTTTTGGCCCGCGTTTTACCAGTGATATCTGACACGTGATATCTAGACATTTGATAGGTGGTGAGCCTCTTAGTGTTCGAGCCCGCTATATACATTGTTACATAAGTTTTGAACAACTCATTGGCGCGAGCATTCCTCCTAGGGATGTAACTTGGGTCTCCTGATTCCGAACACTCGGCTATAGCGGCTAATATATTTTATTTTTATATGGAAGTATTATTTTATTTGCGACTTATTTTTATAGACCTTCCTGGACGAGTGGCGTACACACTGGTTTTAGAGGTTCGAGGTCCTGGGTTCCCGAATTACCGGATGAGTCTGTGTAGAAAACTACTCTTTTTACATTGTCTGGGGTCACAGCGGTTGCAGCTATACCTTGGTTGTTTCCGATTTTACAACACAAGCGCTTTAGCTTAATTCATTTGTGACCACAACAATGTATGTTATGCTGTCCCCCTCAATACACTGCTTTTTATATTTTAATTTTACCATAAATATTAAATTCCCAAATTGAATTGTCGATTTATTTCTGTTAATCACTCCAATGTTTTGTCCAAGTTTTGTATTCCAATTGTCCAACTCCAAAACAATGCTCGGTGTTTCTCTGCGTGACAGGATCCGTAATGAAGACATCGGCAGCAGAACCAGGGTAACCGACGTAGCCATAAGCAGCAACCGTAATCAGCACGTTGAAAAAGATGAAGCGACTTACTGCATAATGTTGCGAGGAGTCGATGGATGCAGATGGCACAGGACCGCTATATGTGGCAAGCTTTGGGGGAGGCCTATATTCAGCAGTGGAGTTCAGATAGGCTGATGATGAAATGATGAACCACTCTTACTAAGCTGCGATGCTTGTTTCTGGAATGGTTTACAACAGCAGTCGAATAGCAGGCCCGAACTACTGAAGTTAAATTTCGCAGTCGGCACCCTAAACTAGATAAATAATTGTAATATTTATATTCAGACCATCTCTGGTAAACTCCATATAGTCGGTACCTCTTGTTGATTTAAAGTCAATGTGTACAGGTAAATTGCCGCGACTGAAGGCATTGTTGAATGTTGTCGATAACAGATGGCTATTGTTATATTTGGTATTATGACATCAAAGGTTCCTTTGGGGAAACCATTTACTCTTCAAGTTAAAAGGCTTTGATTGATCCACAATTATTTAGAAACGATATTGAAATATTCATAGAATACGTAAAATCTTTTTAAAAATGGAACTAATGAATCAGTAAAAGTTAAAATTAAACAAAGTTTGCTTATTGTATGGAATAAATCAGGGGCTTATTTTTATTCCAAAAATATTATTATTATTATTATTATTATTATTATTATTATATATATATATATATACATATATACATATATATATACATATATACATATATATATACATATATACATATATACATATATATATATACATATATACATATATACATATATACATATATACATATATACATATATATATACATATATACATATATACATATATACATATATATATATATGTATATATATATATGTATATATATATATATATATATATATATATATATATATATATATATATATATATACATATATATATATATATATATATATATATATATATATATATTATTATTATATATATATATATATATATATATATATATATATATATATATATATATATATATATATATATATATATATATATATATATAGTACTAATACTAGTATAATACGCAGAACAGCAGATTTCAAGGCTTTGATACTGTTTAATGTTATAATTGTAGGTAAAAGTAAAAAACGTATACAATGTACATTAATATTTCTAAACACTCTGTACGTTCTGCAAATTGTATAAAACTAAGATTCAGTTATGTATTTTATCCCTTAGCGAATTTCTGTAATTCTTATTAAAGAAATAAAGAAAGTTTCACACCGTAAAATAATATTTTTGGAATAAAAATAAGCCCCTGATTTATTCCATACAATAAGCAAACTTTGTTTAATTTTAACTTTTACTGTTTATACTGTTTATACTTTTACTATATATATATATATATATATATATATATATATATATATATATATATATATATTAATGATGGAATGTCTTTTGCATTCTTAATAATATATTCCTTTTATATTTGTTTTACTGTATTTTTATCCTTTGATATGTTTCATCAAACACATTTTTATTAATTTTAAGATTATTACATTCTTTTATAATGCAATTTTTACTCAAATTTAAAACCTTTTATATGTATTTTTATCCTTTGATATATGTTTCATCAAACACATTTTTATTAATTTTAAGATTATTACATTCTTTTATGGTGCAATTTTTACTC
>JAGSMR010000857.1:0-11002 GCA_029286605.1 Sericinus montela | reverse complement strand
AAATTTAAAGCATGTAAATCATGCATATTTGTTTACTGTATTTTTATCCTTTGATATATTTCATCAAACACATTTTATTAATTTTAAGATTATTACATTCTTTTATAATGCAGATTTTTGCTCAAATTTAAAACCTTTTATATATGTGTTTTATCCTTTGATATATGTTTCATCAAACACATTTTATTAATTTTAAAAGATTATTACATTCTTTTATGGTGCAATTTTACTCAAATTTAACATGTAAATCATGCTACATTTGTTGTGGACGCAATTGCTAGGTCTTGCGTAGCCTATTGCTGAATGTTGACGAGACATAAAGTACAAACTCTGGACGGTATATTGGAGTAGACGGTAAAAAGCCAATCCTCCTTCTGGTTCAGGCAAACCTTCAGAAAAGAGCTCGCTACTAACGAGCTAATGATGGGAAATGTAGCACAAAGGGTTTAGCTTAGCCTAATACAGAACATACGTGGGAGGGTGGGATATATGAGGGACTATAGGGGAGCACTGAATATTTCCAATGCACCTAAAGAGATTGAGTGGTGAGAAGGCAGCTATGAAAGCATGCTTCGATGATGATATTTGATGAAGTCACTCAGTGTCCTACTCTCTCCAAAAACTTGGTAATAATAAAAATCAAAACAAAGGACATGGGAAATGGGAATAGTCTCATTCTATATCGAACCAGACAAATCCATTGAACCGTACCTAGACCGACTAAAATGTAGTGGAAAAATGGGTAAGAACAGGGTACTCATAGGAGGGGATGCAAACGCGGCGTGGAGCCATGGTGGGGCAGCGTAAAGAGATAAACGTGGGGAGGCGCTTGCAGGTACACTGAACGAGCTTGGCGCCAAATACTAAACAGAAGGCGATATTCCCACCTTCAATACAAAAGGAGGAACAAGACATCAGAGCCACGTTGACATTACAGCGTGCTCGGAGAGTCTACTGGAGCTAGTGTAGGACTGGAGGTGGATGATAGCATAACAGTTCGGACCACAACGATTAGATTTTTCAAATTAGCAAAACAAAACCAACAGGCATAACAGTTGAAAAGAATTTTTTGTATATAACAGTAAAAGCAAAATGGAGTCAGTTTCATATGAAACTGACTAAATTGTCTAATCAGAAACAAACATGAACGAAAAGTAATAAACACCATTAAAACAAGTGATAATCTTGATCTACATTTGCAAAAATATTTAGGAAGCTGCATTAGAAACACATGTGAAAACATCGACACCTAAAAAGAAATCTAAAAGCATACTTACCTTACCGTGGTGGAACGACGAACTCCTCTCCGCTGAAGAAGGACACCATCACCAAAAGCGCCACGCTGGGTGTGTGCAGCCTCGGTACGCAAACAACTGTGGTCGAGTACTGGAAGCGAAAAACGCTTATGAATGTCAAGCAAAAAGGCTCAAATAAAGAGTTGGAAGGATTTCTGTTCTAGACAGGACAAGGAAGGGTTATGGGATGGCATATACCGCGTCATCAGGTAGAATTGCAAAACGACACGAAGACATTCCCCTTATTGGAGAAAGGGATGGTCTTAGGAAACGTGAATCAGCAATCGATGACGCAGTAACACCAGCGTACAAGATGTAGCCAAACAAGTAAATGTAGGGTCGGAAGATAACTCTGCGATCTCATTTACACTTGCAAACTTCGGTACGCTATCAACAGCTTCAACACGAAAGCGCAGTGGGGACGGTTTCACGGCTGATATATGCGAGAGAAGCTATCTTGCAAAACCAGAATATCTTTTGAGCGCGCAAATAAATGCTTGGGTCAGGATATTTCCCCTACCATCGTATGGGAAGAGGCAGTAGTCGTGGCACCCGGAAGCCTGGAAAAGAGGACTATACGCACCTAAATCATACAGACCCACTTGGGCCTATTACCTGTTATGGGAAAAGTCCTGGAGAAGATGGTCATCAGAGGATAAGATGGTACATCAGCCTACAAGCAGTACTCGCCAATACCGGCTTCACGCCTACAGAAGGAGCACTGAGGACTCCTCTATGACATGATGGAATATATACGCGCAGAATTAAATAATAAAAAATAATTGTTATGATTTCACTTGACATGGAGGGGCCTTTGATGGCGCTTAGTGGCCAGCCATAAGATAACCGATTGGCTGAGGAAGATGTCCAATAAAATATCGGACGACGATGGACAAGCTATCTCCAGGACTTGAAAAAAAATGGTAAGGTATGCGGGTGCAGGAGTCCTCAAATGACATCAAAGGGATGTGTACAAGGTTCCATTGGGGTCCTGTATTGTGGATTTTGCTTCTGGACCCTCTGCTTAAAAGAGCTAGACGCGACCGGGGACCGGTGTCAAGCATTTGCTGATGACATAGTCCTATTATTTGCTGGGGACACAGCTCGCGGAAATCTAGAGACGTGTCAATGCAGCTCTCGAGCATGTTCGGAAGTGGGGAATCCATAACAAACTTAAATTCGCGCCTCAGAAGACCAAGGCAATGGTTCTAACAAACAAGCTGAAATGGAATTCTCCACAACCGCGCTGGGCGGGATAGGCATTGGCATGTCGGAGAAGATCAAGGTGCTCGGTGTCACAATTGACAAAAACCATTCAACACACATGTGAAGAATGTGTAAGAGAGCAACAGCTCTATACGCACAGCTGTCGAGAGCTGCTAAGATCAGTTGGGGCCTTCAACCTGAGATTATCAGGACTGTGTACACGGCGGTGGTTGAGCCGGTGATACTGCCTGCAACGAAGCGCGTAGGCACTCAACGACTCGTAAGTTAAGTCAGCACTGCGGAGACGCATTCACTGTTGATCCGGATCGGATGGGTTACGTTTATCCAGCAACATGAACCTACTGTTTGCATGTCTGGTGGATGAGGACGAAATATAAAAGGCAAAACACTTGCAAATTTCGCATCTTTACCGACAGGGAGCAAGATATAGAGGAAAGGTCGGGCAACGCTTTCATTTGGAATAGTGAAGCCGAGATCAAAACTCTGAAGCTTAAACTGTCGGACTACTGCACCGTCTACCAGGCGAGGAGCTACTGGCCATACATAGGGAACAGAGCGGAGTTCTCGATAGCACCAAAACCACTTTCGAATTTACAGTGACTCGAGATCTGCTCTCGAGTCGATAATAAACCACGACTCCCAGCTTTCCCTCTCGCAGTCAAGACCCACACAAATATAATAAACATCGTAAACCAACAAAAAGCTTCAACTTTTTGGTTAAAGAGCCCATGCAGGCTTGGCAGGAAACGAGCGCGCTGACGAACTTGCAAGTATGCTGCTCTGCGGAAGAAGTGTAAACCAAGAATACGACAGCTGTCATCTCCTTCGATCAAGAAAACTAATCAGGAGAGAATGCCCTGGAAAACTGAAACAGGAGAATTGCGTAGAAGGAGAAACTGGCAGAGTTACCAAAATGTTTATTGGAAGTATAGTAGCTGCCTATAAAATTGCCAGAGAAGTGGATCTATCTCCAATAATGATCCAGACATTGACCTTGGGGCATGGAGGGTTCTCCGAATACTTATGTCGTTTTCGATGTAAGGAGAGCCCATCTTGTGTGTGTGCGAGCTGGGAGTTCAGGAGACGATCCTACATATACTTGCTGAATGCCAAGATTTAATAAAGAGAGAGGCAAAAGAATTGGAAAGTAAAACAAAAACTAATGTAGTAATTGAAAATTTAAGTAATGTTTGGAAATAAGAAAAGCAGAAATTTATTCATTGAATATTGTGAGGGGATCGTAAAATAGCAATAAAGAGAAATAAAAGCTCGAATTAGAAATTAAATACGAAAATAATAAATTAAATGTAATACTAAAATAATGTAATAATAAAGATGAAGTAATATTTACTAATAGGTTATATGAAAGTTTGGCAATATTACTAACTATAAATTACCAAGCAAGCCATTCGACGCTTCCTTGTGTGTTTATCTCAGTATACACAGAGAATGCGACGACATATAAGGATATACAATACAGTAGTATCAGATGAAGAAAGTCTCTGATTATACGTCAGAGGGCTGCGAATAAAAAAAAAAAAAAAAAAACCTAGCAACCTAACCAACCTAACCTAACTGATCTGCCTCCTTTTCGCTCCGAAAAATTCTTTTATTGCAGTAATAAACTTTTATATAGCCCATATTGTTTTTTAGATATTTTCTGGCCCTTTTGACAAATTATTAAATTGCTATATAAATAAAAAATTTAATTTACGTAATTTCAATCCAAAATTTATAAATTTAAATCGCCGATTTCTTTGCGTTTTCTCTTCGATCCGGTCCACCTTGTGCCGAAACAGCCTCCCGCGGTGAAATCTGCAGAAAACAAAAAGGAAATTAGCGAAAAATCGTCCTCCCGCCCACCCGTTGTGCATTACTTACGTACATTCTAAGCGCTGCAGATCAGTTCTAAAATAAAAAACAAAAATTATAAAGCATATAAACTAACTTGTATATTTGAATTTAATATCTTTAAACTAGTTATAAATTCTGAATTGATAGAATTGCTGAGACTTAGCAAGTGTTCTTGCTGGCTTTATTTAATTAGGACAACTCACGTATTAAATTTTTAATTATTTTTAACAACATTATATAATATTTTGACATTTTAGTGAAATTATTATTATAGTCTTTTTGGACGCCTTATTATTTTTAAGCTAATTATTTTATTTTAATTGAATTATCTTAATTGAACTAGTTTTAAATTCTGAATTAATAGATTTGCAGTGACTTAGCAAGTGTTCTTGCTGGCTTTATTAGGACAACTTACGTATTAAATTTTTAATTATATTTTAACAATATTATACAATATTTTGACATTTTAGTGAAATTTTAATTATTATAGTCTTTTTGGACGCCTTATTATTTTTAAGCTAATTATTTTATTTTAATTGAATTGACAAAGCCCTCGGACTAATATAAAAGTTCAAAACTCCCCCACAAACCAAGTGTGCAGCCGTGACGGAAGACTCTGAAAAGAAGATTGAACCATCGGACCTATCAGTAGGAAAAGAAAAAGAGAATGGAAAAACTTCTCACGTCAGAAAAAGCGTTGGGGAGCTCGAGACACGTCTAGGCGCTATGCCCAAGATTCGGACGACCACCCAACTTACAAAGCAAAAGGCAGAAGTCACTCTTGTGGGTGAAATTGACAAAAACCAGGGGGGAACCGAAATAACTCAATACCAAAACCGAGCGCAAGAGGCAAAGGCACACCTGGTAAAAATAAAGCTCTTACTTAACAGCTCTCGGAATCTCAAGACAGAGATAAAAGAGAAAATTATAGACGCTGCTGACAGGCTGTATGCTATGACTAAGGAAGTGGAAGGAGGCAAAGAACTAAATACAGAGAAAGAAACAAGGAAAACAGAAAATACACTTGAGTTAGAACGAAACATAATAAAAAAAATCGAAGAACATAGCAAACTTCTTATTAAATGCAAAGTAGAAACACAAATATTAAAAGATCAAATTAAAAATCACAGGGAAGAAATGCTCACTTATGCAAGTGTGACAGCAAATCGAGGTCGGAGGCAACCTTAGGAACCGAGTGCCTCTAACATAAAAGAGGTAGTTTCGCCAAATTTGCATTCCATTATTGTAAAATCGGATAAAGAAAATGACACGAGTGGAGTAGTGATTGAAAAAATTAGGGCAGCGGTAGACGCAAAACAAACTGGATTAAAAGTAGATAGAGTACGAAAAGCAAAAGATCAGAAGGTGATAGTGGCTTGCGGAACAAAAGAGGAGTTAGGAAAGGTAGCGGACAAACTCAAAATTAGTCACGTAGGGCTCTCAATCGAGGAGACGAAAAATAAGGATCCGCTAGTAATCGTGAGGGACGAATTGCTAATTAACACCGATGAGGATATTTTCGCAGCAATCAGAAACCAGAATAAACACCTATTGGATGGTCTGAAAAAAGAAGAGGTGAGATTAGCAGTTCGTTTTCGAAAGAAGACTAGGAACCCACACACAAATCATGTGGTTCTGCAAGTTTCTCCGGCTATGTGGCGGCGACTAGTTGATTTTGGTCGACTACACATAGACCTGCAACGGGTGTTGGTGGCTGATCACTCACCGCTAGTGCAGTGCTCTAAGTGTTTAGCGTATGGGCATGGCAAAAGACACTGCAAAGAGACAGTGGATGTATGCTCACACTGTGGAGGTCAACACATGAAACCCACATGTGCTGCATTTATAGTTGGGAACTTGCCCTCTTGCAGTAACTGCTTAAAAGCGAAATTGGATCGGTCAAGCCACAATGCCTTTGACAACGAATGCCCTGTGCGGCGAAAATGGGATGCATTGGCCAGTGCAACTGTGGCGTATTGTTAAAATTGAGACGGCGATTTTGAGCGGAAAAAATTGGAAAACCTATTCTAGTGGTACAAGCTAATTTGCAGAGGAAAGAGCTTGCCACTAATGAACTTATGTTGGAGGCGAGCAATAAGGGAACGAGCCTAGGACTTGTACAAGAACCATATGGGGGAGTGTATGTTAAGGAAGGACTACAAAGGAACTCGAGTATTTCAGTGTTCTCAAAAGAAGGAGTAGTGAAGGCTGCTATTGCTGTCTTCGACAATAACATCATCGTCACTCAATATCCTACTCTTACCACAAAAAACATTACGGTGCTAAAAATTGGAATAGGTGATAGTTAAATAGGATTTATGTCAATATATCTGGAACACGCAGATAGGCAAATATTTAGATCAAATTAAAAATCACAGGGAAGAAATGCTCACTTATGCAAGTGTGACAGCAAATCGAGGTCGGAGGCAACCTTAGGAACCGAGTGTTTTAACATAAAAGAGGTAGTTTCGCCAAATTTGCATTCCATTATTGTAAAATCGGATAACAAAAAGACACGAGTGGAGTAGTGATTGAAAAATTAGGGCAGCAGTAGACGCAAAACAAACTGGATTAAAAGTAGATGAAATTACGAAAAGCAAAAGATCAGAAGGTGATAGTGGCTTGCGGGAACAAAAGAGGAGTTAGGAAAGGTAGCGGACAAACTCAAAATTAGTCACGTAGGGCTCTCAATCGAGAGACGAAAAATAAGGATCCGCTAGTAATCGTGAGGGACAATTGCTAATTAACACCGATGAGGATATTTTCGCAGCAATCAGAAACCAGAATAAACACCTATTGGATGGTCTGAAAAAGAAGAGGTGAGATTAGCAGTTCGTTTTCGAAAGAAGACTAGGAACCCACACACAAATCATGTGGTTCTGCAAGTTTCTCCGGCTATGGCGGCGACTAGTTGATTTTGGTCGACTACACATAGACCTGCAACGGGTGTTGGTGGCTGATCACTCACCGCTAGTGCAGTGCTCTAAGTGTTTAGCGTATGGGCATGGCAAAAGACACTGCAAAGAGACAGTGGATGTATGCTCACACTGTGGAGGTCAACACATGAAACCCATGTGCTGCATTTATAGTTGGGAACTTGCCCTCTTGCAGTAACTGCTTAAAAGCGAAATTGGATCGGTCAAGCCACAATGCCTTTGACAACGAATGCCCTGTGCGGCGAAAATGGGATGCATTGGCCAGAGCAACTGTGGCGTATTGTTAAAATTGAGACGGGGATTTTGAGCGGAAAAATGGAAAACCTATTCTAGTGGTGCAAGCTAATTTGCAGAGGAAAGAGCTTGCCACTAATGAACTTATGTTGAGGCGAGCAATAAGGGAACGAGCCTAGCAGCCTGGGAAGAACCATATGCTGAAGTGGGACATATGAAGGACTACAAAGGAACTCGAGTATTTCAGTGTTCTCAAAAGAAGGAGTAGTGAAGGCTGCTATTGCTGTCTTCGACAATAACATCATCGCCACTAATATCCTACTCTTACCACAAAAACATTACGGTGCTAAAAATTGGAATAGGTGATAGTTAAATAGATTTATGTCAATATATCTGGAACACGCAGATAGGCAAATATTTAGATCAAATTAAAATATTATTTATAAATAAATTAGGAAAACTAAGCTCATAATAGGAGGTGGGGATGTAAATGCCTGAGCCCATGGTGGGTAGTGTAAAGAGGACGAACGTGGACAAACGCTAGCAAGTTTTTGATGAACTGGGCTCCACATTCCCCAAACGTCGGAGATGTGCCGACCTCGATACGGTGATGGAGGAAAGATAACAGCCATGTAGATATCACAGCCTGCTCCGAACATCTTCTTGGATTAGTGGACGACTGGGAGGTGACGAAAAAGTACGACAAGTTCCGACCACAACACAATTAAATTTAAAATTAAACAAATAAAAATATTAGGCGTAGAAATAGAACGATTCACCAGAATTTACAACAGTCAAAAAGTTGATTGAGCCAGCGTTTCCGTGAGAAACTGGAAAACAGTTACTAAAGGAAAAGTATATAAGTAGTACACAGATACAAAAAAAAAATTGCTACAACAAGGAACTATTAGAGAAAGAAGTCAAAAAATATGTAAACATTATTCAAGAAACATATAAGCATACAATCCCAAAAAAGAAAAGAAAAATAAAATAGTTTTACCTTGGTGGAATGAAGATCTTGCCATGCTAAAGAAAGAGAGGTCGCTCACCAAAAGCGCCACATTAGATGTGCAGCCCCGTCCGAAGATAACTCAGAATGATGAGCAATTTTGTACAAAAAGAAAATTATGAAAGTAAAGCAAAGGTCCAGGTGAAGAGCTGGAAAGAATTTCGTGGCAGGCAGGACAGAGAAGGTTGTGGGATGGAATATATCGGTAATTGGCAGAACAACAAAGAGGCAGGAAGACTCTGCCGCTTATCGAAAATGGGAAAAACGCTCGATAACGCGAATCGGCAAGAATGTTGCATGGGAGACGTTTTATCTGAGGGAAGCTGGGATAACGCCGAACATCAGCGCATAAGGGCATTTTTTTCAGCTGAGCAGGTGAATGCAGGATTGCAAAGATAATTTTTGCGATCCTCCATTTTCTTTTCCTTCATTCCTGAATTTAGTAAATAAATGCTTGAGCTTGGACACTTTCCCATCGTGTGGAAGTTAGAGGCAGTGGCAATTGGTTCCAGAAAATCTGGGAAAAAGAAGACTGACACGCGTCCTAAGTCTTACAGACCAATTGGGCTGCTACCTGTATTGGGAAAAATTCTGAGACATCATATGAGGATCAGACACTCCATCCACCGGGGAGTAGTACTCGCCAATACGACTCTCACACCACAAAGAGTACTGAGGACTCCCAAGTGACATGATGAAATATATACAGTCACATTTGAGAAATAAAAAGATAATTACATTGATATCGCTAGACATAGAGGGAGCTCTCGATAGTGCTCTGCATGGCTATAAGATGCCAATTGGTTGGAGGAACAATGTCCCATAAACATCAGAAGGCTTATGGACAGCTATCTCCAGGATAGACAGGTAAGAATAAGATATGCAGGCGGAACAAATCCAGCCCACTACGAAGGATGCGTGTGCAGGGTTCCATCGAGGACCAGTTCTGTAGAACTTGCTCCTAGACCCCCTGCTAAAGGAGTCCTGATGATAGGTATGACCAATGCCGGGGCCTCGCGGATGATATATCGTCTTCCTGTTTACGGGTGACACACATCTTCTTGAGATCGAGAGGCGTGCGAACGCTGCCTCGGAACATGTGAGACAGTAAGGCCTCCGTAATGTTTAAATTGCACCACAAAAACTAAAGCGATGGTGCTGACAAATAAATTGTACACATGACTCCCCACGTCTGTGCATGAGCGGGGTAGATGTTTGCATGTCAGAAGAGATCAAGGTGCTCATCTCACGATAGACAGAAAGTTCAATTTTAATAATTCACGTGAGAAATGTATGTAGAAGGCCGCAGCCCTGTATTCACAATTATCACGGGCTGCAAGATTAGCTGGGGCCTTCACCCTGAAGTAACGAAGACGATATATTGGCGGTCGTGGAGCCTGTAATCCCGTACGCAGCGAGTGCATGGTCACCAGCTGCAAATAAGTTGGGAATCAAAAAGCTACTGAACACCATACAAAGAGGATTCGTTTCAAAAATAATAAAAGCATACCGAACGGTCTCATTACACTCGGCTTTAGGTGGATTGGTTGGCCTCTTCCCTTGGATCTGGAGGATCCAAGAAGAAGAGTCGACGATATAGCAAAGGGGGAAACTCCAGTCGGTGTTGGGAGACCGCGAGGTAGAAATCTAAAAGCGAGTAGTTACAGAACTGCCCCAATTTGCAAACATATATGGACTCTGCAGTTCGTGTGCCTGGTGAACGCACGATGAAATGAGGTTTCAACAACCAGGGCCTCTGAATTTTCGCACCGATGTATAAACTAGAGAAAGGTCGGAGCAGCACTTAATGTGGGATGGTGCAGCTGAGATCCAAACCATAAGCTCAAACTATCGGATCACTGTTCCGTTTACCAGGCTGAATTGCTGGCCATATATAGCAACCGAGCGAATTTTTTCAAGTAGCAAAACAACAAAGTGTACAGTGACTGAGATCAGCCCTGAGATTCATTGTGGACCAAGATTCCCAACACCCTCTCGCAGTAAAAAACCGCAATACTATTTAAGGACATTTTGAACAAATGTGGCATCCAACTTTTTGGATAAAGGCCCACGCGGGACCTGTTGGGAACGAGGGCTGACGAGCTGGCCAACATGTTGTTTCTTACATTTGAAAAGCAAACCGGATTACGATAGGTGTCCGGTTTCTTTTGTTAAAAGACTTGTCCGAAGGAGACCCTCGACAAATGGAAAATGTAAGATACGCAGAGAGGAAACAGCCAAATCACTAAAATGTTTCTTCCGGACGTAAATAAGGTACAAAGTTGTCAGAGACAGTGCTGTCTCCTGAAGCGGTTCAAGCGATGACCGGGCATGGTGATTCTCCGATCATCTGTATCGCTTCCGACAAAGAAACCCTCATGTGTATGCGAATCCAGAAATAAAAGAGACAGTGCCACATATACTTTTGAATGCCCTTAGACCTGATA
>JAGSMR010000856.1:0-11586 GCA_029286605.1 Sericinus montela | reverse complement strand
TCCAAACTAGAATACAACAGTAGTTATACAGTAATGTGGACGAGCTGTGCTACTGGCCCAAACGACGGCCCATGTGATACGGTTCATAATATGATGATTTTACCATAATTTTATATTTGTCTTATATTTTGATCGAGATCGTAACTGTCTAAGAACATGACATGCCCTTTCTTACCGAGAGTGTTCTAAAAGGCGACTAAGAGAAAAGTCTTGACATTATTATGATTTAATCTGGCCATAGACAGATTACGGTACAACCACATTGAAAAATAACAGACTAAATTGAGGGGACATTGACGTGCAGCGACGTCTAAAGTGCCAGAGTACATAGTACGGCCATCACAAATACTCTTGCCAAGCGCGCCGATTATTTCACATCCTCCTTGTGGGAAAGGCCTGCGTTCAATAGTGGACTTTAAAAAGTATAATTTGGATAATTTAAAAGGTCTCGTTCCCGTTCCATGTTCACTGCAATGACTTTGTGTTAAATGCATAATTTATTATATAAACAACTAGTGATCTGCCCCGACTTTATCCCGGTTGCAGAGCATACACGTTCATACATGTTATATTCAGTCGTAGCGTTTTTGAAGTCAGTTACTTGGAGCACGTGTCTACATTAAAAAGTACAAGGTTACATAGTTTACAACCATCGACATACTCCAGTTAATTTACAGACGTACCTACATCAATGTCAGAAATATTTTTCTCACAACTGTCTCCGCCCACTAGTGAAAACCGCAGTAGTTCAGAAGTTTTAAGTTTCTCTTAGTTTACACAGATAGCCGCGGCGAGAAAGAAAATGTGAGCCGTCATGGACGCCTGGCAGATGTGAAACATCGTGTGTGTATAAGTAATATGCCTAAAAGATAATATTATTACAGGAATGAAAAATGAAGTACTAACAAAATACTAATAAAAATGAAGTATTACGAATTTGTCACAGAAAATGGTAACTTTATTTGATAAACATTTATTTACATTTGATATAAAATTCGATATTAATATCAAGTGGCCACAATTAAAATATTTGCTCTCTCTCTCTCTCTCTCTCTGTGACTTCAGTTATAGTTATATTCGATGTTTCCTCTGCCGGTATTACTGTGACGATTGGTCGATGATAACTAAACTACGTTACAAAAGTCCCGTAGTAGTAACGTCCCGTTGTCCCGAAAATATCTTCGGTGGAAGGTGGTACATAGGGGCTTAATTGTCTAGACTTGACCTCTGTCTACCCCTGTATTGGGAATTGCGTGAAGATATTTATATATTTATTTAATAAGTTACAAAAGTATTGGATGAAACATTATCAAGATATCTCACAATTACGGCATCTATAGTTGTTCCATATTTGGTAGTAGATTCTTTTGGATTGTTGTTGATTTGCAATTGAAATTCTTTTTGAAGAAATGTCATTAATGGCAGTGATTCAGCTCTTGGTAAATTTACATTAAAATCTCCAGCTAATTTTAATGGTAGTTTATGTTTATTCGTTTTAAAATTATTGAACATTTTTGACTATAAGGAAATGACCTTTCATGTAAAATGAAATCTTAATATAATTTACATAGTCATTAATATGAATAATATGAATATAATTAATTAAATATAAAAAGGGATTTCAGTGTTTAATTATAAACCTTAATTGTCAGGTAATAGGGTGTAAATTAGTATACCTTTGTATAGCGTGCGTACAAAGGTATACTAATTTACACCCTATTACGTGAGAATTAAGGTTTATAATTAAACACTACTTCGTACGTGCACGGTATGCGTCGCCACGCCAGAAATCGGTTTTACGTGCGGCTATAGATGTTTCACATCAAAACAAAACAAAACACGACTTTGAACATTGCTTTGTTACGTTTGTAATTAAGCTAAGAATACAATAAATATTTACTGTTATCTGATTCAATTTCGAGTCTTAACAGTGGTAGAGCCACGCATCAGCTTTTGTTGTTGCATGAATGGCCGGCTCGACCGGGGAAGTACCACGAACTCACAGAATACCGGCGTGAAGTAGAAGTCTAACAAACTTCGGCGTTTCGTCTGGTGAATGCAGGTAACCGAGGTCTGTACCCCCTCTCCCATTCGGGGGTGGGGGCACTCTAAGACCGGCAATGCATCTGCTATGCCTCTGGTATTGCGGGTGTTCATGGGCAGCGGTAATCACTTACCATCACGTGAGCCACCTGCTCGTTTGCCTCCCTTTTAATAAAAACAAAATTCGAATAACAATTCGGTGTGTACAGAGTACCATTTTTACAGCTCATAGAATTGTTACGGTGAGCAGCCAGTGCCATGTAGTAGAGTACGAATATAAAGATATGGCTCCAGTAAATTTCTGTTGAAAATCATGTACATTTCTGTTCACATTTAGCCGATTTTTCTGGAAGATAAGTGTGAGTCTGCTTTGTATTGTTAGCTTTTCATTTGCTTCTCTTTGTAGTCTTTAGTTGATCTAACTAGTACCTTTATGTACTAACGTACAAAATTGTGTACGTCTGCTGCCCCAGAAGTGAATCAGTGATGTAAGCCGGACAGCGAAACAGATTTTGATATGTAATTTAAACATATGTTTTGGCACAGAGGGTAATATTTAAGATATTGACCTCTTTACACGCACAAGCACAGAGGTTTTAGAACTCAATATAATTCGTTTTTAATATCTAAAATTACCAAATCTGAACTAAACAGAGCGTTAAAAGTCAACAGCGTCTAAAATATAAAGTGTTTGGATCCGCGATCACTTCGCAATCACTTTTTCGTATTAGTGTAATACTTTATTATTGTTACTCATGTTTTTATATAAACGTGTCACATGTTGCTTTAGCAAGTTGTATAGATTTATTTTAATAACTACAAAGCCACTGAAAACCATAACTTTTGCATAAATATTAGCTGTTTATTTTTCATAAAAGGTAGTTTTTATTCCGGTAATTTTTATCAGAATTCTTTGTAGTTCTATTCTAAGATAACAACTTTAAAAGTTGTTTTTATTATTATTATTGTATTACGTAATAAACACGCTCAATCAAAATCAACCGCCAAACCATCTGGAGCCCAGTTAAAATCGGACAATAGTCCGAGCATACCACCCAATACAATTTGGTCGATATAACTTTGTCGGTTTTATATTTTTAATATTCGGTTGTGTTAGAAAGATAGATAAATGACGCGTCTATTGTCTATCTACACCAACATATTGCCTGTCGGATAATCATTGAGATTAAAATCCCGGTATATATTGTGCGCTGCAATTCAAATAGTCACTGACTGCTGAAAGACACTACAATCATGTACACCACAACCTGCTTGATCCTCATTGGTAAGCTTGGTTTAGTATTATAATTTCCATTCTAAGAATATCAAGTAGAGTTATTGAGTGAACTTTACTAAATTCGAATTTATTTTAATTTTTCAGCCTTGCTCATAGCTACGTGCGGCCATCCGCTGGGTCAGGCAACAGTATTTGAATCTTTATGCAACTCTTTACCTGCTAACATTCCCAAGAACGGATGACTGCGGTCTGTGAACAATTACCCAACATCCTGCATCATGCAACAACTGGCAAAGTACTCCAGCTGCCGCTCTGACTCCATGAACCATTTGCGAGTCAGTTCCCAATCTGAATGGAATTTGCATGCCAAACGATCTACCCTACCCAAGTGTCGGATCATCTAATTGATGGACTGGGCAGTTTTTGTAAATAAGCTTATCTAAATTTCAAGACTCGAGATTCAATTAACTTGAAATGAATTGTTACTGTTATGCTAACTTAAACCAGTTAATTAAATCTTAATAAACATTTACTGCAATAAGCATATTAAAGGATCATAAGCCATGTATATAGAAGTCTATAGGTTATATATATATTAGAGTCTATAAGGATCAAGTATATGAGTGTATTTACGGCAACGGGCTTACCACCTGTCACGTTGTCCTGAAAATATCTTCGGTGGAAGGTGGGTCGAATGGACTTAATTGTCTAGACTAGACCTCTGTCTACCTCTATACTGGGAATTGCGTGAAGATATTTATTTTTTATTGATTATTTAATTCTTCCGGTAATTAGCAGTGTACAACTCTCATTTCCGGCTTTTAAACCGTAGCTAGCAGAGCGGAGTTAGTCTAATGTTCCATTAATTAGCAATCACGTCCACCCATTCCCGACAAAGGTTTCGAACCGGAAGTAGGCTAGCATTCTGCTCATATTATAATGTATAAGTTTAACCATAAACTTACGATGTTGTAGTGTAATATGTCTATACAATAACTCTATGATGTGCTAAGTGTTAAGGGCGAAAGCATATACTACCAACTTTCTTCCCGTGGGTGCCCTAAGAGGCGACTAAGAGAAAAGCCTTGGAAATATCATTGGTTTCCGAAAGGTGGCAGTATAGCCATCTCCAAAAATACCAAACCAGATTTTAAAGACCGGTGACGGGCAGCAGCGTCTAAAGTACGAGATACCAGACGGTACTGGCTAACCAAGTGAGACGATCATAGTGAACGTTTCCTTGAGGTGTATGTATATAGGCATCCATAAAATAAGTCTATGATAATAGAGAGCCGTGCTAGCCAATTGGTCAGTTTCGAAACGAGTGACCCAGGTTCGATCCCCGGAAGATGAAAAGTTTCTGTAAGATGAGGCTGTAAATAATTATTTAGCCTAATGATGTTAAACATGTATCTCTATAATATATTATCTATTGCCACTACTAAATCAGGAAATCAAAATATAGAAAAGAGATATAAAATTAGGGAAAGAGAGAGAAAGAGAGAATATCTTAGAATTATGACACATATATATGAGATATGAACTGGATTTCTTTAACGCCCAACGCGAGACTAGCACAGCACTCCTTACATCTGCTTTCCATTTAACTTATTCAAACAGAGGCTATGAAAGGAGCAAATAAATAAGACCTTCATTCACATATAATGAACCAAAATATATAGATACATAACCACTCGTCAGGGCAGTCGGTTAAAAGTGAACAGAGATATATTACATTACTTTATCTCTAGCCAAGTCCTCTTATCTATAAGCGGGAGTTATTTCCGTCTTCGTCTTCCATTCGTATTCTAGTGCACATCTTGCACTGGCTGCTCATCGCTAGAGTAATGATTATGAACTTAAGTATAGAACCTTTCTCAGTATACATCAGGTTGGTCAGTTGTTTTACACTTAAAATACAGAAAATAATCTTAATCATTAATTCCTTAGCTTAGCTAGTCACTCATCAAAACAACATCCTGTTTTGTTTCTTATTATTTTCTTTTGTTTCTTATTATGAATCAAAACAGTTGATGCAGCGGACAGAGGCACTAAATAATTTTTGGGCGGATGGAAATATTTTTATGTGTCACCTAATTCTGTAATTTAAATCAGCGATGTGAATAGATGACTGTACTCAATTATTTTTACTGTGAGACTATTCGTTCTTTGTAATGTATTTTTGCTTTTTCTTTTTGTTGTTGACAGGTCACACCTGTCACTGTCACGTTATCTTTCCAGCCTGCTCAAATATGTACTATATTGTCATCTTATTGAAAAAATGAAAATGTTCACCGCCAGCTTGCCATTTTTAAGCGTTATGGAGCTGAGAGGAGTCCGTCACGCTACTGTAGAGCATTCATATGTCAAGAAATTTTCTACTCTTAGTTAAGTATTAAATGAGTTTAATTATTCAAATTCTTAAGGCGAATGGACTCCATTCCGTATGATTTACTGCGACAATGTTACTCACGCAATTTAAGGTAAAATTATGTTAATGTTTGACGATTTAATTAAATTTTAAGGGAAGTTAGACAGCGGTAAGTTACGTATTAGCCAAAGCAATATGCGAGTCACGTTCCGCTAACCGTTTTTCCCGTGACTGTTGCAAGAGGCGATCAAGGGAAATGTCTTGAAAATGGTGGGAGAACCGATCGAGGGCGCGATAACCGTTTTGACACCAGACCAAAATAAGACAAACCCAGAACTAGTGCAGGTTCTACGCTCAAGATAAGACATATGTGGTACTGAGATCTCCATAGACAGTAGTAAATAGTATCCACCCCAGTGGGTTCCCGCCTTGACCCTTGGAGACGGTGGGAAGTTTTAGTGACCGTGGTTCACGACCACATTCTGAGAGGAATGGCTGGCTAGAAGTAGCCATTCCCCTCAAAAGGTAGAAAGTAGCAAATAAACATACGCAAGATTATAAATATACTAGTATCATGCGAAATTGTTGTAATGCTCGCCTGCTGCCGGCGCCCCTAATTTGTTAGTTAATTTTATATTCTTGTTTGTAGGTTAGAAAAATTTTATCTTTTTACATTCATAACAAAATTCATGCTTAGGGCAAATATACATTTATATTATAATTATGCGTTTTAATTATTTTTTGTTATTTACAAAGCCAAAAGTAAGACGGAGATGTTAATTTATATTATAAATTTTCCGTTAAAGAAGACTTAATACAAAATTAAGTAGTCGAAATTATAAACTTTTGATCAAAGTATTTTAAAATTAAAAATAATGAATTTGAAATCAAGATGATAATTTTTTTATAAAAGTGTAAAACTGATATTTAATTTATTTATTTTGCTTTTTCTTTTTGTTGTTGACAGGTCACACCTGTCACTGTCACGTTGTCTTACCAGCCTGCTGAAATATGTACTATATTGTCACCTAAATAAATATAAAATGAAATGTTCACCACCAGCTTACAATTTTTAAACGTTTTGGCTGAGAGCTGAGGAGTCCGTCACGCTACTGTAGAGCATTCATATGTGTCAACAAATTTTCTACTCTTAGTTAATTATTAAATGAGTTTAATTATTGAAATTTTAAGGCGAATGGACTCCATACCGTATGATTTACTGCGACAATGTTACTCACGCAATTTAAGGTAAAATTATGTTAATGTTTGACGATTTAATTAAATTTTAAGGGAAGTTAGACAGCGGTAAGTTACGTATTAGCCAAAGCAATATGCGAGTCACGTTCCGCTAACCGCTTTTCCCGTGACTGTTGCAAGAGGCGATCAAGGGAAATGTCTTGAAAATGGTGGAGAACCGATCGAGGGCGCGATAACCGTTTTGACACCAGACCAAAATAAGACAAACCCAGAACTAGTGCAGGTTCTACGCTCAAGATAAGACATATGTGGTACTGAGATCTCCATAGACAGTAGTAAATAGTATCCACCCCAGTGGGTTCCCGCCTTGACCCTTGGAGACGGTGGGAAGTTTTAGTGACCGTGGTTCACGACCACATTCTGAGAGGAATGGCTGGCTAGAAGTAGCCATTCCCCTCAAAAGGTAGAAAGTAGAAAATTAACATACGCAAGATTATAAATATACTAGTATCATGCGAAATTGTTGTAATGTTCTCTGCTGCTGGCGGCCCTAATTTGTTAGTTAATTTTATATTCTTGTTTGTAGGTTAGAAAAATTTTATCTTTTTACATTCATAACAAAATTCATGCTTAGGGCAAATATACATTTATATTATAATTATGCGTTTTAATTATTTTTTGTTATTTACAAAGCCAAAAGTAAGACGGAGATGTTAATTTATATTATAAATTTTCCGTTAAAGAAGACTTAATACAAAATTAAGTAGTCGAAATAATGAATTTGAAATCAAGATGTTAAATTTTTATAAAAGTATAAAACTGATTTTTAATTTATTTATTTTAGTTATTATTTATAGAATATCACATGACATTACGCTATGGAAGCATAATGTCATGTGGTATTTTTTTTTAAAACCCATTGGTACGAGCCTGCCACCTGGGGATCGAACTCGGGTCTCTCGACTCGTAATTCCGACGACCCTAACCACTCGGCGATCGTGACTTATGTATCGTACTTAAGTTTTTAAATATTACTTTTCTATAACAACATCTGATTAATTTAAATATCAAAAGATTTTGAAATATGTGAGCTGTAATGATAATCATCGCATCTCTAAACATGAAGGCGTGACATTTTAGCTGGATAGTTTACTTTTGTTTATCGACGTAATGTATGAGATTTCATATTAGGTTTTGTTAAACATATGTTCACTACCATTCCACGACGTCAACCGAATTGCACATTTTGAAGTTCAAAACTAAGCATATAATTTTTCACAAGAATATTCTCTACAAAATTTGTTTCTAAATTTCTGTTGGAAGTATTACAAACTTAATATAAATTGTTTCGCTAACGGCCGATGCGATTATAAGTTCACATGCGAAAATCGAAAAGTTCGAGCCCTCCTCCTCCTCCGCTCCTGCACAACTGCGTTGCAGCCGCGTCGCCGACGTTGAGCGATGACGACGACATTTATTTATTTATTTATTTATTTGTAATATTTTTGTTAGAGATTTTCTTTAATATTATTTGTTCTAAAGATTTATACTAAGATTAATTTTCTATATAATATGAGCGATATCTGACAATTTATTATAGCATATTCTAGGTGATTAGATTCCGGCCAGTAAAAGTATATTTACTGGCCGGAATACTATGCCTCTGGAGCATAGGAAGATTTTTACTATCGCTACACCTGGCAAACGGATTAGCGATCGCAGTACAGTTTGCTGAAATTACGTCTTGTATTTTTCGAAATAGTTACCCTCGTCGGTAGCCAATGCTTAGCACATTGACAAAAAAAAGATATTTTCATAATAGTCCTTTAAAGTTCTTTCGAAACAAAGTTCTTTCCTCACACCAAGATCATATTTATTTTAAATTAATTCATAATTAAAAAAAAAAAGTTTACAATAATAACAGTTTCCAGTTCAGTTTTATCACTTTACAGATATAAAAAGAAACATTTCGTTGAATTTACGCAGGCATGATGCTTTAATTAAAGCTTTATTAATTAAGTGCTCTTTAACGGCGCAGTGTACAGCGGAGAGCGCAGAGCGTGTCTGAATAGTTTGTGTTATAATGAACAAGTTCAACTTTTATGTTTTACGAATTGAACGAAACTTTTTCTATTGTATAAAAGTTGTATATTGAATGAGTGAATGTGAAATAACTTCTGAGCTTGTAAATCGAATTGATGTTAAAAAAGTAATCGCGTTGTACGCCATCAAAAAATTTATTTAATTATGATGTCGTCATCACTTACCACAGAATAACTTTTCGCATTACCTAATACCCTAAGTATGTATATAATCAGCGTTCTCGATTGTTTATTCCTTTTGATCCAATTTATATAATAGCCTATCTATATATAAAAATAGAAGTATATGTACGCTTGTATAAGCTTTCACGTTCATCACAAAAATGTTTGCCCACAGCAGAGTTTGAACTGCTTTAGTTTATAAGATGAGACACTACAGGGTTACCTCTGTAGGTAACCCTGTAGTGTCTCTGACCTATTCTGATGATAAGCTAATCTTATTCGTAATCTTAATTTATCATTACACTGACTATTTTACTGGAGATTAATGTATTAAAGGATTGCTCGTAATGCTCGACATGTAAGACCAAAGTAGTAGTAATTTAGACATGTGAACAGACACCATGATCAATTAAAACTGCAATAACCGCACAATGCGCGCGGTCGTTCGTGCAATTTAAATTTGCTCGCTTCACTTGACCCGGTGTTCCTCACCATTTAATAATTATGCTTAATGAGTTGTTTTCAGTTTTAAAATAATTTTAAAATATATTGTCTGTCCACGAAAAAGTTTGACGTATTCAAATTTCTTGTTCACAGATCCGTGAAGAATCGCGGATAGAAGAACGAAGAACATGTACCGAGAGTAACGTTGCAGACGTTTCTAATAAATAAATAAATAAAAATTTTCACGCAATTCTCAATACAGGGGTAGACAGAGGTCTAGTCTAGACACTAAGTTTCGCTGCGCTAATCTATCTTAAATATTTGAGCGAAAGCCTACGGCCAGCACTAGGCATTTTACAGGCTTTTATTTTACTTTACTTTTATTATTTCATACAGAACAAATAATTGAGTTTAATTTCCTTCACTTAACATTTAATTTACAACAATGTGGAGCGTAAACGTTCGCCGCGAGGTTTTATTGCAGTTTCCTGAAATTTGCATGACTCATTACGTAGTTTTGTTCACTGCTTTTATTAAAATAGATATTTTACTAAATTTTTGTAAATTTTTTCCACTTTCATCAAGGAGTCTGCCAACACTCTATGTCGTGTCTTGCAGCTGCCTCCCGCCCCTGAACAACTGCGCTGCAGCCGCGTCGCTGACGTTGAGCGAAGACACTACCTGTGCGGTGGCTCTGTGTGCGCTGAGGACGTATGTTGTCATAACATGTTACGAACATATTGTAGTTACTTACTAATAATCAATTACTTACAAATTTAGCGACCTGTTAAAGGCCACATTAAGACAAGATCCTTATTCTATAGACTACGCTTACAAGCGGATTGCCGATCGCTGTATCAAGCACTCTGCACTTAACACACTGTTATCCTTTATCGATCTGCTTAATTTTGGTCAAAATTTTTCGTGATTATGAATAGTTTTTGACCTTTAAATTCTAAATCAATACCAGATATTATGTGATTATGACATTCAAAAGAATGTAACATATAATTAATCATATAGAATGTCACACTATTCCCAATACTGGGGTAGAAAAGGTCTAGACAATTAAGTTCCCTGCTGCGCTAATCTATCTTAAATATTTGAGCGAAAGCCTACGGCCAGCACTAGGCATTTTACAGGCTTTTATTTTACTTTACTTTTATTATTTCATACAGAACAAATAATTGAGTTTAATTTCCTTCACTTAACATTTAATTTACAACAATGTGGAGCGTAAACGTTCGCCGCGAGGTTTTATTGCAGTTTCCTGAAATTTGCATGACTCATTACGTAGTTTTGTTCACTGCTTTTATTAAAATAGATATTTTACTAAATTTTTGTAAATTTTTTCCACTCCTCATCAAGGAGTCTGCCAACACTCTATGTCGTGTCTTGCAGCTGCCTCCGCCCTGAACAACTGCGCTGCAGCCGCGTCGCTGACGTTGAGCGAAGACACTACCTGTGCGGTGGCTCTGTGTGCGCTGAGGACGTATGTTGTCATAACATGTTACGAACATATTGTAGTTACTTACTAATAATCAATTACTTACAAATTTAGCGACCTGTTAAAGGCCACATTAAGACAAGATCCTTATTCTATAGACTACGCTTACAAGCGGATTGCCGATCGCTGTATCAAGCACTCTGCACTTAACACACTGTTATCCTTTATCGATCTGCTTAATTTTGGTCAAAATTTTTCGTGATTATGAATAGTTTTTGACCTTTAAATTCTAAATCAATACCAGATATTATGTGATTATGACATTCAAAAGAATGTAACATATAATTAATCATATAGAATGTCACACTATTCCCAATACTGGGGTAGAAAAGGTCTAGACAATTAAATCTTTCGACCCACCGTTATAACAACACGACAGGCGGTGAGCCTATCCTCTTTATATCCAAGCCAAGGATATAAATTGTACATAAGTTTTGAAAACTGATTGGTACGAGTCTTCCTCCTGGCGATCGAATCTTTTGACTTCAATTACGATCCCTTAACCTGCGCGGCTGTCGGTCGT
>JAGSMR010000855.1:0-10988 GCA_029286605.1 Sericinus montela | reverse complement strand
TTGACAATAGCGGAAGTCTGTTTTCTCTATCTTAAATGTTGTGAGCGAAAGCCTACAGCCAGCACTAGGCATTTACAGGCTTTTATTTTGCTTTACTTTTATTATTTCGTACAGAACAAATAATTGAGTTTAACCCTTCACTTAACATTTAATTTACAACGGTGTGGAGCGGTAAGAAAAACGTTCGCCGCGAGGTTTTGTTACGGTTTTCCACCAGAGTTGCATGACTCATTACGTAGTTTGTTCCTGCTTTTTATTAAAATAGATATTTTACTAAATTTTGTAGAATTTTGCCACTCCTCATCGAGGAGTCTGCAACACTCTATGTCGTCTTGCAATACCTCCGCCCTAGTTAACTGCGCTGCAGCGCGACGTTGAAACGAAGACACTACTCTGTGCGGTGGCTCTGTGTTACGCTGAGGACGTATGTTGTCATAACATGTTACAGCGAACTTGTTATGGTTACTTACTAATAATCCATTACTTACAAATTTAGCGACCTGTTAAAGGCCACATTAAGACAAAGAGCCTTATTCTATTCTACAGACTACGCTTGGTAAGCGGATTGCCGATCCGCTGTATCAAGCACTCTGCACCAACTTATCCGATCTGCTTAATTTGGTCAAAATTTTTCGAGATTATGAATAGTTTTTGACCTTTAAATCCTAAATCAATACCAGATGTTATGTGATTATGACATTCGAGAATGTAACATATAAATAATCATATAGAATGTCACCACACTATTCCCAATACCAGGGGTGAAAAGTCTGAACAATTAAATCTTTTCAGCCCACCGTTATAACAACACGACAGACGGGTAGCCCTATCATCTTTATCCAAGCCAACGATATAAATTGTACATAAGTTTGAAAAACTGATTGGTACGAATCTTCCTCCTGGCGATCGAATCTTTGACTTCAATTTACGATCCCTTAACCTGCGCGGCTGTCGGTCGTTTGACAATAGCGAAGTCTGTTTTCGCTGTTCGGCACGTGGAGACATTCTACAGACAGTTGTATAATCATTGATTCAAGAAAGATATATTAATTATAAATACTACAAAATTAAATAAGTAAAGAATTCATTAGTTAATTTATATTATACTTATTATAATATACTTTATAGAAATATGTTTTTTTTTTTTTTTGTTTGATAACCATGGAGGAAATGTTTTTGATGCACGAACGTTCCTTGGCTGAGGCCACCGAAACGAACAGTGTCGGGCTCGAATTCAGAAGGAAAAGGGAGAAGGCCAACGGACTAAACCATCCACGGATGCTGTTGGCTCCGGGGCCTCGGCAGCTTCGTTCATGAGACTTGGCGAGGAGAGCTCGCGTTAGAGTTGAAGACAATAATGGCCGCTGCGAAGCGCCGCGTCCCTGGAACGAAAGAGATGACTTCCGACATGGAATCAGCCATGAGGCCGCGCGATCCGGAGGGCCCCCAGTTAGTTTGGAGGAAAATCTCCTCCTCGGATCGCCTTGTGTTAACCTTTAATGACGACTACGACCACGAGAAAAGTCCGTGCTAGTCGTGAAATTACGACGACGGCGAAGTTGTGTAAGCCGCAGAACGCGGCTTGTGTCTGTATGTGTGCGCGAAAGGTCGGTAAGTGAACCCCTGTCGCATTGTTGATTATCGGTGATTGCGTCATCAATGCCTATGATGACGCATTTCGGGCGCCCCTCAATTGAGGTGAGTATCGCGCGCGTGTAATGTAATTCCCCAACGCTGCCACTAGCGGATTTGTGGCGTAAGTTCATCCTATCGAAGTAGTCGATGGAGAACTTTTTAAATAGCGCTGCCATTGTAGGCAGTTTGAGAATGCGAGTAGATCTACATTCCGCATATATGGAGTTGGTTGCGCGGGCGCATAAATCGGTTTTGAATCACTTGGAGTGAGTTCAAACGTACTTTGGGGACGTGCGTGAATACTTCATACTGGCGTATGACATGACGGGTCGTAATGCAAGTTGTATAGGCGTATTTTAGGCTTTTTAGCAGCACGGCGTGGCTATTTGTTAAAGAGGCGGCCGGATATGAAGGCCGCTCTATCCCGACAATTTTAATATGTTTCCTTGGAAGTTCAGTCTACGGTCTAAGGTGACTCCAAGATATTTTACTTGACACCCAGGGAATGGGTTTGTCGAAGAGGGTTATTTGCTCGGAATCCGTTAGGGCGATTCTCGGAGTTTTTGCAGGATTCCTGCTGGAACAAGACCGCGTTGCTCTTTTCAGGATTTATGTCGATCCTCCATTTCCTAAACCACTCGCTTAAGGCGGTGGCTGCGGCTTGAGGCGAATGTAGATTCTCGATGTGTTATGGTCCAAAGAGTATAGAGTGGTATCGTCGGCGAACAAGGCCAATTCCTAATTTTTATTTGCAGTCTTTGGGACATCGCTCGTATAAAGCGTGTGTAGTGTGGGCGAGAGGACCGAGCTCGAACGCCGGCTTTTTAAGTTCCCGTTGAGGACAGAGTGCTCCTCGACTTGTAGCGGAAGGTGCGGATTCGACAAGTAGGCTTGTATGATGTGCAGCCGCTCGTCTGACATACTGTAGTTGCATAGCTTGTACACGTCATTGTGCCAGACTTGGTCGAACGCTTTCGCGACATCAAAGTTAGTTAGAGTGCTCCTACCTATATTTGGGGCTACTTTCATTTAGGTTTCGAGTATGTGCTCCGTGAGGCGGTGTACTTGCTGAACGTACATGAGTGTCATAGCTCTAAAGCCAAACTGCTCATCAGAATGACATTTAGTGAGACTGAGCGCTGTCCTTTGGGAGGCGGATCAGAATGCGTGCTCGTATTTCCTGCAGTGCGCTGAGGAGACTAATGGGCTCATAGCTGTGGCCTGTTTTTTCGGTTTCGGGTTTATGGATCCCTTATTATGTGGGCTTCTTTCCAGGAGTCTGGAAAAGGCAACCCAGAGAAAGGGCATTGAAGATTACCAATAGTAATAGCAATGAATTGGGGAGAGTTTTCACCAACCTATTTGAGGGCTGCCGTCATTCCCGTGGAGCCTTACGTACCCTGTTGTTTTAATTATACCTTAACCTCTCGAGTGAGGGTGGCGGGAGAGGTTCATCGTTAGTGGCTGCGCTCGGCTTTCCGCGATACGAAGTCGTCCACATTCTGAATGTACGGGATCTGTGGCCGCGCCGCTTGGAGAGCACCGACTGGAAGTTGTCGGCTAAAATATCTGGCTTCTTTTCCCCATCGTCAAAAGCAGAACCGTCGGACCGGACTACAGGAGTATATGATACGCCAGAGTCGATCATCGACCTCGCCAATCGCCAGTAGGCAGTGTGCGAAGGCGTGATGTCCGACAATAGCTTGTCCCATCTTTGCCCCCTCAACTCAGCCATGCGCTGTTTAACCTCCTCCCTTTGAGTTGGCATCCTAACGCGGTTTGCGTCAGTCCTATACCCGTCAGCCGGTCTTATTGGCAGCATTTTCCCAACAGCCGTCTGAGCTCAAAGGCAAACTCAGCGCGGTCGTTTGCCGGTACTGACCCGCCCGGAGATACACTGACGGCGGTTTTTAGGTGAGAGGTGAGGAACGACGGCGGCAAGTGCCGTGTCTTTATTATCAATGACCTGGGTATGTTTGCTACTGAATCTGTAGACTCGAGGTGGCCTCGAGTTTACGCCAGTCTGTCATCACGGTTTTGATCAAAGTGACCGCGTGCGGCTGCCCTTGCTTTGCATTATGACTGCGGGTCTGAATTAAGTTCGTGATGAACTTCATTTTCGCAAGAGGTAGCAATATATTCTTTAAGAGCCATACCGAGAACGTCCGATTCTGTCTCTTCCAAGTGGCATTCTAGCTTGGCTCGAGGGGACCGAGAAGTCAAAGTTTAGGTTCATACTCTCTTAGAGTTAGAGGGCGAGTCCATTATTATTTTCTATTTGCGGCGTTCCAAGCAGAGCGTTTGCTGTTTAAGTCTCCGCCATTAACACCGAGTCGCTTAAATTTAGTAGTGCCTCGGATGTCGCCCCTTAGAATTGTTTTCAAAGGCGGGAGATATGCTTCGATATCACAGTGATGGGCTGATGGCCTGTCATTGCGATCTTACAACCCTGATAGAAATATGTATATATATCAACAAAAATCAAATTGCTATATACACTTTCAGGTGTAAATATTTTAAGTAACTCAAATGGGAATTTTATATTCTTTTCTCCAATGTATGCACATACAAGCAACAAATAAATAAAATACGTTAATATGACACTCCAACTGAGGTGGTCGTGCCCGACTAATGTCTAGGAAAAGAGTTAATATTGTATTTCCAACATTATAAAATTTTTCGTCTGTTTTATCTCCGCTAGAGATAGACTGTGTCGATAGACGAATTTCTTAAATTTTATTCCAATGAATAACAGCACAAATACTGTTGTCAAGGGTCAATAAATAAAAATCAAACTTAGACTTCAAGAAATGTTTATTGATCCATACTAACAACATTAATTGTATATGAAAACAAATGTAGCTTTAATTGTATGTGTCTAACATCAAACATGGTTGCAGCATCGAATAACCCCGGCTAGTTTGTCAATACAACATCCCTTTTAGTTACCGTCAAAATAATATTTTTTACATTAGAAATATTATTAAAAAAAACATTTTTATATAAATAGGCCGGAATATTAATTTAAATTAAATGTTTCTCTACTATTAATATACAGTTAATTATCTATTAAAACTTAGTAAACTATAATTCGACCGTTTAACTTGAACACTGAACATCTTTCAAACAACGTCCCTTTGAAACCCTAATAATGTTAAGATAGTATTATTATATAAGAAATCTTATTACAAATACTGTTTTATAAATAGCCTCAGTATAATAAAATTAAATATTAAAAACAATGAATTTATAATTATCCATTAAACTATGTAAACATTAATTAACGAAATAGCTATGAACATCAAAATTAGACAAAACAATATCTCTTTAGGCTTATGTTAAAATACTATTGGACACATGGCCATAAATGGCCTTAGTTACATTTGATTGAATAATTAAGTATGAATTTGTAATTATGTCTCAAGGCTCTCTTTAACATTAATTAACCCAACAATACATACGTAGAAACATACATTGATAGGTTGAAAATCACATACATTGCAATTGATGTCTCATGCGTAAGTAGCAACTCACTTGTAAGTTATGGAATAAGAAACAACGAATGGGCCACAAATACCCAGTCCTGAGACATGTAGAAAAAGTAGATTTACTTTAACATTTTCCCTTTAGTCTATATGCGTTCCCAAGGAATAATATCATCATAGATGCCCCATGAATAATACCCGTCCTAAGTACAAATGCTAGGTTAGTTGTTATGTTAGGTTAGCCAGAGGGTGTCTGCAGTGCGATCGCCAATCTGTTCGCCAAGCGTGGCGATTACGGCACGCGAGAGGCCTATGTCCAGCGAGACTACCGCAAGCCGTTGCGTACGTTATATAAGCAGTAATGTATAAGTCGAAAGTAAACATGCTTTTGTCGGTGCAGCATCTGCGAAGTAAGCTTAGTTGTGTAACAGCTCGACTAAATGCTGCCCTGCGGCTCCTTTCTCGCGGTTTTGTAGTTAACGCGAAATTCTAATTATTGTTTCTAAAATAATGCTAGCCTGGAATATAATCCTTACATCAGCTACCGCCAGTGAAAGTTCCGTCAAATCCAGACGTTTCAGGTGTCTGTCCGTTTGTTCTGTCATAATCTCTGAGACGGTTAGACTTATTCACCATCGACCTACACTGGCAGAAAGCTGATTTTTTGTGGCGTAACGTGATCGTAGGCTACTTTTTATTTTAGAAACATATTCACATATTCCTCCAATACAGAGGTAGACAGAAGTCTAGACGATTAAATCCTTCCGACCCACCTTCACCGAAGATTTTGGTCAACGTGACAGTAGCGACGAGCTTAATGTTGTTTTTATGTAGATTGTTAAAGAATAAAACAAAGTTAAACACAAGCCGTTTCCCATTTATTTATAAAAATATAACACATAAACAAATTATTAGTAAATTTCTTAGTTCGGAAAAGGACATAGTTTTAATTAGAGTTTCAGCTCAACTTCCAATATCGCACTGCATCACCAGACCAGATCCAGGGTTCTAATTGACCCAGGACGTGCTGAGGACGGGGGTCCGTGCAGCAGCAGCAGCTCGGATACCTAAGAGGAACGTGCAATTATCTTTAACGTTTTAAATGTTTATATATCATTTAGCTATTAATTGCGTCATAGTTAGAACTAGATATCAGTTACGCAACAAAGTGCTCTGATATATCCTGTTATTCGCTAATTCATTCACATCTTTTATATATAATATCTTAACCGTTAGGAGTTTTAGCCCAAACAAAATGAGCTAATCCTGCAGTGATATCGATATCACAGAACGGGCCTCACTGATTTCAGTGATACTATTCATTGTGTTATAGTGCCACGAACGTGGTTAGTTTGAGTATACAAAACAGCCTATGAACGTCCATTTCAGGATTGATTCTACAGGCTTCTCGCGATCATTCAGGCGGATTGTCGATCGCTTTGTCACCAGTTTGCTCATTTTAATCTGGCATTTTTCGAGATAGGTAGGGTAGTAGGGCTTCCCTCTGTCGCCTCTCGACACCATTTATCAGAGAGGATTCGTATGCACATGTAAATCATCAACCTCAGCTTCGCCGAAGGCGGTCGCTAGCAACCAAGCTGGCGGGGTCAGTTTGTGACCTGCTCTCCACGCTGCAGTTGTGCCCGTCCCGAGAGTGGGCGCGCTGCCCCCTCCTGCCGCGCACCACCAGCCCCCGGAACTGTAAGTGACAGCCGTCCGGGCGTACTGACGCAATATGAGTATTTAGAGGTGCCTTCACAAGCCAACCCAAGAAAGTCACGATAGCCAATCTTTAATCTTGAACTACTTGAAGTTGTTAGTAAGCTAAATCCTAGAAACTTCTAACCTGCCCTCACTGTACATCTTACAAGTAGCTACTTATCTCTGTTTTAATAATGTTAATGTTGAAAGATACACGAAAACGCATAAGTAAGGAGATTGCGATATCTATATGTACACTGGTGCATGTGATAATGTTAGTAAAAATGAGTGTAATTTTATGTATATGACACAGGTCATATTCAATAATAAAATACCAAAAAAAGTATAAAACATCAAAATCTCAATATATTTAAACAGAAACATACATCTAAAGATGGCATCAATCGATAAATGTTGTCATTCAATAAATGACATTTCATCTAACAAAGTGTAATTGCAATATCTCATGTGATGTACTTCTTATCAAGGATCATCGTCATCATAACAGTCTAACAGAAGTCTACTGTTGAACATACGCCCTCCTAAGGATCGCCACATAAAGGTCCCAGTCATTTGCACTCATCGACTTCCCGCAATGTTCTGCAGGTCGTCGCAGCATCTTGCGGGAGACATTCTAATAATAGACAGTTGTATAATCATTGACTAAGAAAGATATATTAATTAATAATAATAATAAAATTGAATAAGTAAAGAATTCATTAATTAATTTAAAGAATTCATTAGTTAATTTATAATATACTTAATATAATATATACTTTATAGAAATATATATATATCAACAAAAATCAAATTGCTATACTCCCTTCATAAAATATTTTAAGGAACTTCAAATGGGAATTTTATATTCTTTTCTCCAATGTATGTACATAAGTACAAGCAAATAAATAAATAAATACGTTAATATGACACCTAGAACTGAGGTGATCGTGCCCGACTAATGCTCCATAGGAAAAGAGTTAATATTGTATTTCCAACATTATAAAATTTCCTTTTCGCCTGTTTTATCTCCATGAGATAGACTGTGTCGATAGACGAATTTAAATTCTTATTCCAATGAATAAATACACAAATACTGTTGTCAAGGGTCAGACAAATCAAAATCAAACTTAGACTTCAAGAAATGTTTATTGATCCATACTAACAACATTAATTAAAATATGAAACAAATGTAGTTTCTTAATTGTATGTTGTGTCTAACATCAAACATGGTTGCAGCATCGAATAACCCCGGCTAGTTTGTCAATACAACATCCCTTTTGCCAATGTTAAAATATTTTTTACATTAGAAATATTATTAAAAAAAAAAAAGTACCATTTTATAAATAGGCCGAATATTAATTTAGAACAAATCGTTTCACTATTAATATATACAATTATCTATTAAAACTTAGTAAACTATAATGAATGTTTAACTTGAACACTGGAACATCTTTCAAAACAACGTGTCCCTTTTAAACCAATGTTAAGATAGTATACGTTGAAATCTTATTGCAAATACTGTTTTATAAATAGCCTCTGTATATTAAAATTAAATATTAAAACAATGGATTTATAATTATCCATTAAACTATGTAAACATTAATTAACGCAATAGCTATGAACACTGGAAAATTAGACAAAATAATATTCTTTAGGCTTGTGTTAAATACCATTGACACATGGCCATAAATGGCCTTAGTTACATTTGACTAATACCATATGAATTTGTAATTATATATCTCAAGGTTCTCTTAATATTAATTAACCTAACAATACATACGTAGAAACATACATTGATAGGTTGAAAATCACATACATTGCACCGATGTCTCGCGTAAGTAGCAAACTCACGGCAGGTGGAATAAGAAACAACGAGAATGGGCCACAACTCCAGTCCTGAGACATGTAGAAAAGTAGATTTACTCTTAACATTTTAGTCTATATGTCAAGGAATAATATCATCACAGAGCCCCAAGAATAATTCGTCCTACACAAATGTTAGGTTAGATGGCGTTAGCTTAGGTTGCGAGGTGTCTGGTGCGATCGCCAATCTGCCTGCCAAGCGTGGCGATTACATGAGAGGCCCATGTCCAGTGCAGTGGACTACCGCAAGCCGTTATGTGCGTACGTTACATAAGTGTAATGTATAAGCCGAGCAAATATGCTTTTGTCGCGCAGCATCTAAGCAAGTAAGCTTTAGTTGTGTAATTGTCGACCAAATGCTGCCTCGCGGCTCTTTCTCGCGGTTTTGTAGTTAACCGCGAAACCTGAATTATTGTTTCTAAAATAATGTTAGCCTTAGTTACACTCCAGCAACATCAGCTACCGTGCGAAAGTTCCGTCAAAATTGGTCCAGACGTTTTAGGTGTCTGTCCGTTTGTTCCGGCTAAATTCTGAGAAGCCAGACCGGATTTCCAACGGGACTTACACTGGCAGAAAGCTGATATTTTTGTATGCAACGTGATCGTAGGCTACTTTTATTTTAGAAACACATTCACATATATTCCTCCAATACACAGAGGTAGACAGTTCAGACGATTAAATCCTTCCGACCGACCTTTCACCGAAGACGGGGACAACGTGACAGGTAGCGACGAGCTTAATGTTGTTTTTGGTAGATTATAAAGGAAGAAAATAGTTAAAGATACGCACAGTTTCTATTTATTATAAAAATAAATAAAAATACAACAAATTATTAGTAAATTTTAGTTTGGAAAGCGACATAGTTTAACTAGAGTTTCAGCTCAATTTCAATATCGCATCGCATCGTTCGTGACTAGATCCAGGGCCCCACTGACCTGGTGACGCCGGAGGACGTGGGGTCCGTGCAGCAGCAGCAGCCGGATAATTGGCGAGTGAACGTGCAATTATCTTAACGTTTTAAATGTTTATATATCATTTCAGAATATTAATTATGTCATGGTTGGGAAACTAGATACGTGTTACGTAACAAAGTGCTCCTTGATATATCCTTGTTATTCATTCATTCACATCTTCACGAGTATATTATCTAACCGGTGTTAGGAGCTAGCCCAAACAAAATGAGCTAATCCTGCAGGATACTGATATCACAGAACGGGCTCACTCTCGATTTCAGTGATACTATTCATTGTGTTATAGTGCTACGAATCTGTTGGTTTGAGTATATACAAAAACAGCCTATGAAAGTCCATTTCAGGATTGATTCCCACAGGCTTTCGCGATCATTCAGGCGGATTGTCGATCGCTTGTCACCAGTTTGCTCATTTTAATCTGGCATTTTCGAGATAGGTAGGTAGGCTCTCCCTCCGTCGCCTCGAGACACTCACGGACAGAGAGTATTCAGCGCACATGAATCATCAACCCCTTAGCTTGGAAAGGGGGTCGCTAGCAACTAAGCTACGGGGTCAGTTTGTGACCCCTCCACTGCTGCAGCTGTGCCCGTCCCGGGAGTGGCGCGCCTCCGCCGCGCACCAGCCCTGAACTGCGACAGCTGTCCAAGTGCACCGACGTACAGAGTATTTAGAGGTGCCTTCTATTGCCAATCCAAGAAAGTCACGATAGCCAATTCCTAATCTTGAAACTACTGAAGTTGTTATAAGTTTAAACCAGAAACTTCTAACCTGCCCTCACTGTACATCTTACAAGCAGCTACTTATCTCTGTTTTAATAATGTTAACAAGAAAGATACAATGAAAACGCATATAATAAGTGTTGAGATTGCGATATATCTATATGTACACTGGTGTGCATGTGATAATGTTAGTAAAATGAGTAATTTGCATATGTGACAGGTCATATTCAATAATAAAATACTAAAAAGTATAAAACATCAAAATCTCAACATATTTAAACAGAACATAAGCATCTAAAGATGGTAGACCAATCGATAAATGTTGTCATTCAACAAATGACCTTCATTTAACAAAGTGTAATTGCAATATCTCATGACATGTACTTTTATCATGATCATCGTCATCATAACAGTCTAACAGAAGTCTACTGCTGAACATACGCCTCCCAAGGATCGCCGACAGAAAGGTCCTGTGTCATTTGCACCTGATCGACTCCTAATGTTCTGCGGTCGTCGCAGCATCTTGCGGGAGACATTCTAATACAGACAGTTGTATAATCATTGACTAAGAAAGATATATTAATTAATAATAATAATAATAAATTAAATAACTA
>JAGSMR010000854.1:0-14987 GCA_029286605.1 Sericinus montela | reverse complement strand
AAGAATTCATTATCATTAATTAATTTAAAACTGCCCTCACTGTACATCTTACAAGCAGCTACTTATCTCTGTTTTAATAATGTTAACAAGAAAGATACAATGAAAACGCATATAATAAGTGTTGAGATTGCGATATATCTATATGTACACTGGTGTGCATGTGATAATGTTAGTAAAATGAGTAATTTGCATATGTGACAGGTCATATTCAATAATAAAATACTAAAAAGTATAAAACATCAAAATCTCAACATATTTAAACAGAACATAAGCATCTAAAGATGGTAGACCAATCGATAAATGTTGTCATTCAACAAATGACCTTCATTTAACAAAGTGTAATTGCAATATCTCATGACATGTACTTTTATCATGATCATCGTCATCATAACAGTCTAACAGAAGTCTACTGCTGAACATACGCCTCCCAAGGATCGCCGACAGAAAGGTCCTGTGTCATTTGCACCTGATCGACTCCTAATGTTCTGCGGTCGTCGCAGCATCTTGCGGGAGACATTCTAATACAGACAGTTGTATAATCATTGACTAAGAAAGATATATTAATTAATAATAATAATAATAAATTAAATAACTAAAGAATTCATTAATTAATTTAAAAGAATTCATTAGTTTAATTCACATAATTTTCATAGTCAATGATTATACAACTGTCTTTATTACTATCTCCCGCAAGATGCTGCGACGACCTGCAGAACATTGGTAGGGAAGTCGATGGCAAGAATGACAGGACCTTTCTATGGCGATCCTAGGAGAGGCGTATGTTCAGCAGTAGACTTCTGTTAGACTGTTATGATGACGATGATCATGAGAAGAAGTACATGTCACATGCGATATTGCAATTACACTTTGTTAGTTGAAAGGTCATTTATTGAATGACAACATTTATCGATTGGTCTACCATCTCTAGATGTATGTTTCTGTTATAATTTGAAGTTGTAATATATTTAATATTGAGACTTTGATGTTTCATAATTTTTAGTATTTTAGTATTGAATATGACCTGCTCATACACGCAAATTACACTAATTTTTACTAACTTTATCTCACATGCACACCAGTGTAGATATCATAAGTGTTCTCATACTTATTATGCGTTTTCGTGTATCTTCAACATTAACATTATTTAAACAGAGATAAGTAGCCACTTATAATATGTACAGTGAGGGCAGATAGAGTTTCTAGGATTTAAACTTATAACAACTTCAAGTAGTTTTAAGATTAAAGATTGGCTATCGTGACTTTCTTGGATTGGCTTGTGAATACCCCAAATACTCTATGTACGTCGGCACTGACAGCTGTCGGCAGTTCCGGGGAAGGTGCGCGGCGGGCTGTTGCCCGGCAGGCGGCGCGCGGCGGGAGGGGGTGGCGCCCACCCCGGGACGGCGCAGCTGCAAAGTGTGAGGAGCAGGTCACAACCGACCCTGCAGCTTAGTTGTTGAAGCACCCCGCCTTCGAAGCTAGGGTTGATGATTTACATGCATATGAATCCTCTCTGTCCCTGAGTGTCTCGGAGAGTAAGATAGAGGAGAGCCCTACCTACCCTACCTATCTCGAAAAATACCAGATTAAAATGAGCAACTGACGACAAAGCGATCGCCAATCCGCCTGAATGATCGCGAGAAGCCTGTAGAATCAGTCCGAAATGGATCATAGGCTGCTTTTATGTATATATTCTCAACTAACCGCGTTCGTAGCACCATATAACAAATGAATAGCATCACTGAAATCACTTACCATCACTCTGGCAGGATTAGCTCATTTTGTTCGCTAGTCTTAACACCGGTTATGATAATATACCTGTAAAGATGTGGATTGATAAATACAGGATATATCAGAGCACTTTATTACGTAACTGATATCGTGTTCCCAACCATGACATATAATTAATATTCTAAATGATGTATAAACATTTTAATTGTTAAGATATTTGGGAATAGTTCTCGCGGTATCCGAGCTGCTGCGCCATCAATGGACCCCACGTCCTCGGCGTCACCAGGTCCACCAGAGCCCTGGATCTAGTCACGAACGATGCGATGCGATACGAAATGGAGCTGAACCTAATTAAACCAAGCAACCTTTCCAAAACTAAGAAATTTATCAATTTGTATTGTGTTATATTTTTATAATAAATGGAACTGATATAAGTGAAATTGTTTTACTTTAATAATCTACGAAAACAACGATAAGCCTGTCGCTACTCATCACGTTTTCCAAAATCTTCGGTGAAAGGTGGGTCAGCAGATTTAATCGTTCAGACTTCGTCTACCTCTGTATTGGAGGAATATGTGTGAATATGTTTCTAAAACAAAAGTAGCTCTAAGAAGTGGTGTGACTTTGAAAGGAGTATATGACAGTAATTTACGTTATTTAAGTGAGGAAAAGAGTAGCGTGATGTTGGGGCGGCTCGTTGGCCATCTATAAACAGATTTTGAGGGACAAATGTATATGTATTTCTTAAGTAAGACTATAGTCTAGAAAGCCAATGTAGTACCGAAACCGCATCTAAATCCGTTCTATAGATTTCACCCACAAACAAATATCAGCCCTTTTAGAAACGATGCAGGAATCATTGAGATTCGTGCGTCAGTTTCTAAGTTGAAAAACAAGACATTAGAGAATGGAAACAGATCGCAACTCACCAGTAGCTTTAGCGTCAACCTTGAACAAACATTTAAGAACTGTAAATTATCATCTTTTTCGGCACAAACATGCAATCAAACCACTGACAGGTTAGAAGGATCGTTATGTTACTCATGGAGAAAGAATTATCAAAAAAATCACTTTATTCTCTAACCAACTAAGAAATTGGCTGAATCGAATCATTCGAAAGGCTGTCGTCGGTGGCGGGCGCGTCACCCATGTCCTCACCGTGAATTTGTACTCTTGGTCCACGCCCAGGTAGGAGTCCACATGAAGTAGAGCGTAAAAGCTGGCCGCCTGCGCTGCACACGAAGTCCAGTTGCACCTGCGGCGCGCGCCAGCGACACGCGCTCGATGGACAGCAGGCGCTGTTTTCGGTCGCTCACTGCTCACCCACCAGCCCTCCCAGAGTTTCTGCGGCACGCGCACGCGACATGGCGGGACATGGAGCCACTCGGGCCAGCGGGACATAAGTGTGTGAGTGTGGTGTGTGTGTGTGTGTGTGTATGTGTGTGTGTGTGTGTGTGTGTGTGTGTGTGTGTGTGTGTGTGTGTGTGTGTGTGTGTGTGTGTGTGTGTGTGTGAAATGTCGAATGTTCATTTTATTGCCGTCGCACCACATTACACTATATAACGCACACACATAACAGCTTGCAGTAGTCCACTGCTGACATAGGCCGCCTGGGTGCGCTGTAATCGCCACGCTTGGCAGGCAGATTGGCGATCACCACCAGACACCTCGCAACCTAACCTAACATAACCTAACCTAACATTTGTGCTTAGGATGGTATTATTCCTAGGGCATCTTTTGTTCCTAAATATGCTATGGGTAGACTAAGGGAAAATCTTCTAATAAATCTACATTTATTACATATATCGACCAGCCTAGCCCACTGTTTCTTATTCTATAACATATGGGGTGCTTCATGTTTACGCAGGAGACATCACAATGTATGATTTTAACCCATCAATGTATGTTTCTACGTATGTATTGTTGGGTTATCTAATGTTTAGAGAGCCTTAAGACATAATTACAAATTCATACTTACTCATTCAACTAAATATAACTAAGGCTATTTATGGCTATGTGTCCATTGGTATTTTAACATAAGCCCAAAAAGATATTGTTTTGACTTAATTTCTCAGTGTTCATAGCTATTGCGTTAGTTAATGTTTACATAGTTTTAAGGCATGTATAAATCCATTGTTTTAATATTTAATTTAATATACTGAAGCTATTTATAAAAACAGTATTTGTAATAAGATTTCTTATATAATAATCTTATCACTATCTTAACATTGGTTTTAAAAGGGACGTTGTTTTGATAGATGTTCAGTGTTCAAGTTGAACGGTCAATTATAGTTTACTAAGTTTTAATAGATAATTGTATAAATTAATAGTGAAACATTTAATTTAAATTAATATTCGGCCTATTTATAAAATGGTACTTTTATAATATTTCTAATGTAAAAATATTATTTTAACATTGGCTTTGCAAGGATGTTGTATTGACAACTAGCTAGGGGTATCTGATGCTGCAACCATGTTTGATGTTAGACGTAACATACAATTAAAAAACTACATTTGTTTTCTTTCATATTTTAATTAATGTTGTTAGCATGGATCCATAAACATTTATTGAAGTCTAAGTTTGATTTTTGATTTGTCTGACCTTGACTACAGTATGTGTGTATTTATTCATTGAATAACAATTTAAATTGTCTTATCGACACAGAGTCCATCTCTAGCGGAGATAAAACAGGCGAAAGAAATTTTTATATGCCGGAAATACAATATTAACTCTTTCCTAGACACATTAGTCGGGCACGATCACCTCAGTCCTAGGTGTCATATTAACGTATTTATTTATTTATTTGCTTGCATATGTGCCATACATTGGAGAAAAGAAAAGAAAGTTCCCATTTGAAGTTCTTAAAACATTTTATACACCCTTTGAAAGAGTCTATAGCAATTTGATTTTTGTTGATATATATTTCTATAAAGTATATTATATTAAGTATATTAAATTAATTAATGAATTTTTTAAATTAATGTCGTGAATTCCTTTTACTTATTTAATTTTGTATTATTATTAATTCATATATTTTTCTTAGTCAATGATTATACAATTTGTCTTATTAGACTATCTCCCGCAAGATGCTGCGACGACCTGCAGAACATATAGCGGGAAGTCGATGGTGAAATGACACAGGACCTTTCTTGTGGCGATCCTTAGGGAGAGGCGATGTCTGCAGTAGACTCTTCTGTTGAATCGTTATGATGCACGATGACTGCGAGAAGAAGTACATGTCACATGCGATAAGTTGCAATTACACTTTGTTAGTTGAAAGGTCATTTATTGAATGGACAAATATTTATCGATTGGTCTTACCATCTCTAGATGTATGTTTCTGTTATAATTCTGTTGTAATATATTTAATATTGAGATTTTGATGTTTCATAATTTTAGTATTTTAGTATTGAATATGACCTGTCATACACGCAAATTACACTACTTTACTAACTTTATCTCATGCACACACCAGTGTAGATATCGCGTTCTTATACTTGTTATGCATTTTCGTGTATCTTCAACATTAACATTATTTAAACAGAGATAAGTAGCCACTTATAATATGTACAGTGAGGGCAGAGTTAGAGTTTCTAGGATTTAAACTTATAACAACTTCAAGTAGTTTTAAGATTAAAGATTGGCTATCGTGACTTTCTTGGATTGGCTTGTGGCTACCCTAAATACCTTGTACGTCGGTGCACTTGACAGCTGTCGCAGTTCCGGGGCTGGGGTGCGCGGCGGGCTGCTGCCGCCCCTGGCGCGGCGCGCGGAGGGAGGGGCAGCGCCCACCCTGGATGGCGTGCAGCTGCAGCGTGGAGGAGCAGGTCACAAACTGACCCCAGCTTAGTTGCTAGCGACCCCTGCCTTCTGAAGCTAGTTGATGATTTAAATGTGTACATGAATCCTCTCTGGTCTGTGAGGCACTTGAGAGTCGACAGAGGAGAGCCCTACCTACCCTACCTATCTTCGAAAAATACCAGATTGTAAAATACAATTCAGTGACAAAGCGCCGCCAATCCGCCTGAATGATCGCGAGAAGCCTGTAGAATCAACCTGAAATGGACTTTCATAGGCTGCTTTAAGTATATACTAAACTAACCGCGTTCGTAGCACTATAACAAAATGAATAGTATCACTGAAATCACTTACCATCACTTGCAGGATTAGCTCATTTTGTTCGGCCAGCCCTACCACCGGTTATGATAATATACCTCGTAAAGATGTGATTGATAAACGACAGGATATATCAGAGCACCTTTATTACGTAAATTGATATCCATAGTTCCTTACTGTATGACATAATTAATATTCTAAATGATGTATAAACATTTAAATCGTTAAGATATTTGTATCGTTCCTCGCCAGGTATCCGAGCTGCTGCGCCACTGTACGGACCCCCACGTCCCTATGCGTCTCAGGTCCAATTGGGAGCCCTGGATCTAGTCACGTGAACGATGCGATGCGATATTGAAACGGGAGCTGAAACCTAATTAAAACTATGTCCCTTCCGAACTAAGAAATTTACTAATAATTTTTGTATTGTGTTATATTTTATAATAAATGGAAACTGACATGTTTTACCTGTTTTACCTGGTTTTGTTTTCATATTTTAATTAATGTTGTTAGGCATGGATCCATAAACATTTATTGAAGTCTAAGTTTGATTTTGATTTGTCTGACCCCTTGACAACAGTATGAGTGTATTTATTCATTGAATAATAATTTAAATTCGTCTATCGACACAGAGTCTATCTCTAGCGGAGATAAAACAGGCGAAAGAAATTTTTATAATGTTGGAAATACATTAACTCTTTTCCTAGACATTAGTCGGGCACGATCACCCCAGTCCTAGGTGTCATATTAACGTATTTATTTATTTATTTGCTTGTAGTATGTACAAAATCGGAGAAAAGAAAATAAAAGATCCCATTTGAAGTTCTTAAAAATATTTACACACTTGAAAGAGTATATAGCAATTTGATTTTTTGTTGGATATATATTTCGATAAAGTATATTATATTAAGTATGTTATAATTAATTCAATGAATTTTTTAAATTAATTAATAACTCTTTTTACTTATTTAATTTTTGTATTATTATTAATTCATATATTTTCTTAGTCAATGATTATATAACTGTCTTATTAGACTGTCTCCCGCAAGATGCTGCGACGATCTGCAGAACATTGGTGGAAGTCGATGGGTGCAAAATGACACAGGACCTTCTATGGCGATCCTGTGAGAGGCGTGTGTGTATGTTCAGCAGTAGACTTCTGTTAATTGTTATGATGACGATGATCATGATAAGAAGCATGTCACATGCGATATTGCACTACACTTTGTTAGTTGAAAGGTCATTTATTGAATGACAACATTTATCGATTGGTCTACCATCTCTAGATGTATGTTTCTGTTATAATTCTGTTGTAATATATTTACATTGATATTTTTATGTTTCATACTCTTAAGTATTTTTTAGTATTGAATATGTGATCTGTCATACACGCAAATTACACTAATTTTTACTAACTTTATCTCATGCACACCAGTGTAGATATCGCGTTCTCATACTTAGCTATTATGCGTATTCAGTATCTTCAACATTAACATTATTTAAACAGAGATAAGAAGCCACTATAATATGTACAGTGAGGGCAGAGTTAGAGTTTCTAGGATTTAAACTTATAACAACTTCAAGTAGTTTCGGTGATTAAAGATTGGCTATCGTGACTTTCGGATTGGCTTTCAGAAGGCATCTCTAAATACCTATGTACGTCGGTGCACTTGGACAGCTGTCGCAGTCTGGGGCTGGTAAAGCGGCGGGCTGCTGCTGCCCGGCGCGGCGCGCGCGGCGGAGGGGCAAGCAGCGCCCACTCCTGGACGGCGCAGCTGCAGCGTGGAGGAGCAGGTCACAAACTGACCCCTGTAGCTTAGTTGCTAGCGACCCCACTTCTGAAGCTAGTTGATGATTTACATGCATACGAATCCCTTACCGTCCGTAAGGTTCCTGAGAGGTATGACAGAGGGAGAGCCCTACTCACCCTACCTATCCCGAAAAATACCAGATTAAAAATAAGCAAACTGCAGGACAAAGCGATCGCCAATCCGCTCGAATGATCGCGAGAAGCCTGTAGAATCAATAATCCTGAAATGGACTTCATAGGCTGCTTTTTAAGTATATATCACCAACCGCGTTCAGTAGCACTATAACAAAATGAATAGTATCACTGAAATCACTTACTATCACTCTGCAGGATTAGCTCATTTTGTTGGGCTAGTTCCTAACACCGGTTATGTTAATATATACTGTAAAGATGTGATTGATAAACGACAGGATATATCAGAGCACTTTATTACGTAACTGATATCTAGTTCCTTACCATGACATAATTAATATTCTAAATGATGTATAAACATTTAAATCGTTAAGATATTTGCACGTTCCTCGCCAGGTATCCGAGCTGCTGCGCCACTGCACGGACCCCCACGTTCCCGGCGTCACCAGGTCCAATTGGGAGCCCTGGATCTAGTCACGAACGATGCGGATGCGATATTGAAAATGGAGCTGAAAACCTAATTAAAAACTATGTCCTTTCCAACCAAGAAATTTACTACAATTTGTTGTATGTAAGTTATATTTTTATAATAAATGGAACCGACATGTTTTACCTGTTTTAACACCTGGTTTTGTTTCTTCATATTTTAATTAATTTTGTTAGCATGGATCCATAAACATTTATTGGGTCTAAGTTTGATTCTTTGATTTGTCTGACCCTTGACAACAGTATGTGTGTATTTATTCATTGAATAATAATTTCTAAATTCGTCTATCGACACAGAGTCTATCTCTAGCGGAGATAAAACAGGCGAAAGTAAATTCTTTATGTCGTTGGAAATACAATATTAACCTTTTCCCAGACATTAGTCGGGCACATCACCCCAGTCCTAGGTGTCATATTATTAACGTATTTATTTATTTATTTTGTTTGTATATGTACATACATTGGAGAAGAAAAGAAAGTTCCCATTTCAGTTCTTAAAAATATTTACACACCTTTTGAAAGAGTATATAGCAATTTGATTTTGTTGATATATTTCTATAAAGTATATTATATTATATTATAAATTAACTAATGAATTTTTAAAATTAATTAATGAATTCTTTACTTATTTAATTTTGTATTATTATTAATCTTACATATTTTTCTTTTAGTCAATGATTATACAACTGTCTTATTAGAATTATCTCCCGCAAGATGCCGCGACGTGACCTGCAGAACATTGCGGGAAGTCGATGGGTGCAAAATGACAGGACCTTTCTATGTGGCGATCCCAGGGAGAGGCGCATGTTCAGCAGTAGACTTCTGTTAGACTGTTGCGATGACGATGATCATGAGAAGAAGCGCATGTCACATTACGCGATATTGCAATTACACTTTGTTGTTGAAAAGGTCATTTATTGAATGACAAATTTATCGATTGTCTACCATCTCTAGATGTATGTTTCTTGTTATAATTCTGTTGTAATATATTTAATATTAAGATTTTGATGTTTACAATTTTTAGTATTTTAGTATTGAATATGACCTGTCATACACGCAAATTACACTAATTTTTACTAACTTTATCTCATGCACACCAGTGTAGATACTGGCAAGGTTCTTATACTTGTTATGCATTTTCGTGTATCTTTCAACATTAACATTATTTAAACAGAGATAAGTAGCCACTCATAATATGTACAGTGGGAGGGCAGAGTTAGAGTTTCTAGGATTTAAACTTATAACAACTTCAAGTAGTTTTAAGATTAAAGATTGGCTATCGTGACTTCTTGGACTGGCTTGTGAAGCGCAATCAACATTTCTTGTAATGCTTTGCACTCGGACAGCTGTCGCAGTCTCCGGGGGCTGTGCGCGGCGGGCTGCCCCTGGCAGGCGCGCGGTGGAGGTGCAGCGCCCACTCCTGACAGTAGCCAGCGTGGAGAAAGCAGGTCACAACTGACCCCTGTAGCTTAGTTGCTAGCGAAACGCCTTCGAAGCTAGGGTTGATGATTAAATGTGCATACGAATCCTCCTTGTCTGTGAGGTCTCTTGAGAGTCGACAGAGGGAGAGCCCTACCTACCCTACCTATCTGAAAAATACTAGATTAAAATAAGCAATTCATGGACAAAAGAGATCGCCAATCCGCCTGAATGACTGCGAGAAGAGCCTGTAGAATCAATCCTGAAATGGACTTTCATAGGCTGCTTTTATGAATATATTTCAAATCTTAACCGCGTTCGTAGCACTTATAATGTAAAAATGAATAGTAATACCGAAATCACTTACTATCACTTGCAGGATTACTCATTTTGTTCAAGCAGGCCCCAACACCGGTTATGGATGGGTTATACCGCAAAGATGTGATTGATAATGACAGGATATATCAGAGGCACTTATTACGTAACTGGATATCTAGTTCCTTACCATGACATAATTAATATTCTAAATGATGTATAAACATTTCAAATCGTTAAGATATTTTCTCCGTAACGTTCGCCAGGCATCCGAGCTGCTGCGCCACTGCACGGACCCCGCACGTCTCGGCGTCACCAGGTCCAATTGGGAGCCCTGATCTAGTCAATGAACGATGCGATGCGATATTGAAATGGAGCTGAAACCTAATTAAAACTACATAAATATTTATTTACAGAAAAATTATGTTAATATTTACAATACTTATTAACCAAAAACCATTACATCAGAGCCCTACTCCTCGTGGCATGGTACCAAGAACGCTGGCTGCATTTCCACGTTGAATGGCTGACTTAACCGTTGAGCAGAGAAAAGAGCCAGCCCTCTCGGTCACCAGCGGCACCAGATAGTCGCGGATACAATTCCTTTAGAAACTGCATCGCGCGGGGACCCCACGGACCGATTGTCTCTACGGCAATGGAACAAATATAGTCTCCTTTCAAAGACTCATATATTTACGCCATTTACCCGATTCAGCTGCTCTTGGATGCCGCCCCTGTCTTTATCGAAGTACTTTTGATATGAGGCTGCTAATGTATCGACGCAAGTTGCGTCCCACACAAGAGCTTTGCCTCTCTCCCAAGGGACTAAAACAAGCCGTTTGGTCTCTACTATCCCTAAATATTCCACAAGGCTCTAAAAACCGATGGAAACATTTATGGAAACAAGAGCCCTTCGGAGGACCCTTTCATTCAGCGAACCGTGACGGTGACAGTCTGCCGGCACTCCTTTTGGCACAAAGAAAAGTCCGTGGAGGCCCAACTCGTCGACGTCGTTGCCACAAGGACATCGATGGGTTGACAAATCGATGCTCCCAATCGTATTCTACAGCTATATGTGTAAACTTTCGTTATCTAGTAATGTGTGTACCAAGGTTACTTGATGGTGCCATGAAATAGTAACTTGATTCGTTTGTCGAAACACTCTAGAAAGCGGCGCGGTTCTGTCACAGTGAAAATTGTTCAGTAAGCATTTCTATGCTCCTGAACCAACGGATATCCTACTGTTTTTGTGGAGTTAGATTCCAGTGGAATATCTTGCCGGGACAGGACGTAACCATGCTTCTCTTGCCTCGTTAGCAAAGGTCAAGTCCAAGCTCTCAAGAATTTTACGTGACAATCATGAACACTATGTGTATGGAGGCAAGGAAAGCTTTTGCAGCGCAATATTTGAAACCTCTTTATACCGATACCTCCAAATCTAACAGGTAAAGTAGCTTGAGTCCAGACAGATGTGAGACTAAAGATGTAAATTTAGAACTTTTTTCCAAAGCTATTTTGAGATTAAGGTCAAATTTTGTTTTAAAAATCAGAACATTTCCATGCTGGACTCGAGCGGAGTAAATAAGCAAATTTAGGAACAAGAACGCAATATTTTAAAATAGTAAGCGCTATATGAGAATCTCTTAGAATATACAGTTTATTAACATAAATTCTAAAAATTGATCAAATTTTACTTTCAAAAGAGGTTTTACACTTATAAAATAACGGCGCTCCAAGGAGGTAAAGAGAATCCAATCAGTTACTTTAATGCTAGGAGAGATATATTGTTAAAATTTTGAAACAAACTGTGTCTATGAGAAGACAAAACGGTCAGGAATGAAAAGTTCACATTTAGTATTATTTAATTCAAGGCCAATGTTTTTAAAATTTTGAATAATTTTTTGAAGGTCATTTTGCACGTCATCTGGCTTTCCTCCCAGGTTCCGTCATCTAGGTACCAAACATTGAGTTTGGATTTCAACTTTGAAACACCGTTTGAATTCCCAAAACTAAACAATGCTGGGCCCAGTGGATCACCCTGCTGAACTCCGACGGCTGGTCAATTAAATGATTTTCGTAAAATAAATTAGAGTTTTGACTGTAACATTGCCAAACGTAATGGTAAATTTCCGGGGTATGTTTCGCAACCTCCTTCAGCAGGGTTGGATTCATCGAGGGAGTTAAAGGCATTCCTAAGGTCAACTTTCAAGAGAGAACATCTGTTTGACAATTCGTTAAAAAAGTACGCTCTGAATGTACACAGCTGCCTCACAACGTCCTTCGTCACCGAAGCCCAATTGAATAGCTTGAAATTTTGACTTTAGATCGGAGGTTATGTGCCTACAAGCACTTAGAAGAAACGTCTAAAAGTGGAACCAACAGCTATAGGGTTAAGCGGATGTCATTATCTTTTTAAAGGCACATAACCTGTCTATATATGATTTTAATAAAATTCTGGATTTATATTGCCAGAAAGCATAAAATTGCTTAATTTTGTTATGTCGCCCAAAGAATTCGGCCGGCGTCACTGGCGGACGCGCTACAAGATCTTTCAGATGTTGAGCGTAATTCCTTGTCAATGCTGCTGGCAGAGCCATTTGGAGAAAGACATAATTGCCTCCAAAGTATCTTTTTCTGAAACTTGTAATGGCTGATAAGAAGGATCAGGAGGCGACGTAGAAGCAAGAGGAATTGGCCTTAGGATGCTTCTGATGTAAGCTTTCAAGGGTGTCCGCATTGTGAGGCGCCAGGATATCGTCTGAAAATAAATACGCGATGCGTTTTTAAATCACCATCCATAACTTTAGACTCGACAACTTTCTTTAAATCAAAATTGTGTGGTCTTGGAGCTGGATGTATCAATCGGTGAATCAAAATTTTGAAAAGATTTGTAAGCTTTTAAGCTGGGACGTAATTGACTTACATCCTGTTTTGTCAACATGAAATGAAAATATGCAAAGTAAAATAATTTTGCCAACTAGTTACAGTGTTAAAAAGTAAAACAATTTTGAATGGTATTTGATAAGCAGCTTTTAATAGGCTGCATCCTCGCAATTTGTAACCTCCTAAGTATTGTACATTACGGTAATAATGAATTTGGTCCGAAAAATTTTGAAAATTGGTTTGATTAACATTCTTGATTGTGCCATGAGGGACGGGAGGCTGTGTAATCAAATTGACTGTGGATGACAACGTCTAATATGTTATTTAAGCCTCTTTTACTTTTTAAAAAGCCTACCGTCCGAACAATTTCGACATTGTAGGAATTCCGTTGAGAGTTGGTAGAGCGATTCATAAACTAATTATTATTATATCTTAAATAAACTTAAAGTTGCTAAGCCCTGGCTGCGTCGCTTCCAATCAGTTAGACGGACCACAGAGTGTAGACTCCTTTGATCAGATGTAGGCGGCCGCCGCACAGCGCACAGGTTTTTCCAAATATTTAAGAAATATATTGCCCTTTGACAGTTGACAAGCTCCGAATACAATATTACCACGATTGACAAAAAAAGTATCTGAAATCATAAAAACCTTTTTAATATCACATTTATTTAAATTTTATCAACATTTTACGATAATTTTAAAACTTAAATATAGTAAAAATTATTAAAATAAATTTATTATTTAAATACTTAGTTTCCTTGGACACTTTGACAGACGTCGTAAATTTATCAAGATATTTAAAACTATGTCCTTTCCGAACTCAAGAAATTTACTTAATAATTTGTTGTAATGTGTTATATTTTTATAATAAATGGAAACTGGACATGTTTCAACTGTTTTACTTCTTTTAACAATCTACGTAAAACAACGTGATAAGCTCGTCGCTACCTGTCACGTTTTCCAAAATCTTCGGTGAAAGGTGGGTCGGAAGGACGCTTAATCGTCTAGACTTCTGCCTCACCTCTGTATTGGAGGAATATGTGAATAAGTGTTTCAAAACAAAAGTAGCTCTACAGTGGCAGGACTTTGAAAGGAGTATGAAGGATACAACTTACGTAACTAAGGACAGAAAACATATGTAGCGCGATGCCGGGGCGGCTCGTTGGCCATCTATAAACAGATTTTGAGGAAAATGTATATGTATTTCTTAAGTAAGACTATAGAAGTTCAGAAAGCCACGTGTAGTACCGCTGCCGTAAGAAACCGCAGTGCATCTAAATCCGTTCTATAGATTTCAATTCACAAACAAATATCAAATTTTTAGAAACCGATGGCAGGAATCATTGAGATCGTGCGTCAGTTTCCTCGTTGAAAAACAAAGACACAGAATGGAAACAGGATCAAAATCCGTTCAGTAGCTTTATGTCAACCTTGAACAAACATTTAAGAACTGCAACATCATCTTTTCGCACAAACAGTAACCTAAACCACTGGATATCGTTAGAAGGATCGTTGCGTTACCCATGGAGAAAGAATTACTTAAAAATCACTTTATTCTCGAAATAACTACTTTAAAATGTATTAGAATCGGAATCATTCGGAAAGGTTGTCGTCGGTGGCGGCGTCGTCCACATGTCCACCGTGAACTTGTACTCTTGGTCCACGCCCAGGTAGGAGTCCGGCTACGAAGTGAGCGTGTAGGTGTGCCGGCCGCCCGCGCCGCACACGAAGTCCAGCCGCACCTGCGCGGCGCGCGCCAAAGCGACACGCGCTCGATGGACAGCAGGCTGTTGCTCGGTTGCCCACCACCACCCACCAGCCTCCCAGAGCTTCTGGTGGCACACGCGCACGCGACATGAGGGACATGGAGCCACTCTGGCCAGTGGGACATAAGTGTGAGTGTGTGTGTGTGTGTGTGTGTGTGTGTGTGTGTGTGTGTGTGTGTGTGTGTGTGTGTGTGTGTGTGTGTGTGTGTGTGAAATGTTCAGCATGAACGAATGTTTTATTTTATTGTTGCAAATGTTGCTTTCGCTACTATATATATTACAATTTATATAACGTACAGCACATAATGAGTCGCTTGCAGTAGTCCAC